>PVKB01002143.1:0-61694 GCA_004027205.1 Ctenodactylus gundi
ACAGGAACTGGCTCAGAAGCCCTTGGGAAAAATAGCGCTGAAAGGTTCTGTCTGCTGCTGAGCTCCTCCCCCAGACTGCCTGGGCTCCCCACCTCCCTCCCTCCTCTGCTTCCCCCTCCTCCTCGGCGAGAACGCTTCACTCACGCTGCCAGTGCATATTTAACATGAAATTCTTCAAGTCCCACTGCCATGCATCCAGCAAACCCACCAACTCTAAACTTAGCCTTACATATGTAGCCAGAGACACAGATAAATATAGAGACCTAGAAATACATGTGGAACGCCAGGAAAACGTGCTCTGGGCCAGAAACATATTGTGAATATGCAAATATCTCAGTGTCTGGTACAGGAAGCTTTGCCCTTTAGCACTTGCCTCTCTCCTCCATCTTTCTCTCCTCTCTCTGCACCCCCCCCGCCCCCGTATCTTCCATCTGTTTATTTTTTTCCAAACTTTCGTTTTAAAAAATATGGTGCCACCAGTACCACTGCCAGGTGTGCCATATGATGCTGCTTCTGGGAGTTGGGGAGCAAAACGCACAGTGGAGGCTGGCTGCATTCAAATTTTTTCCCAAAGGTTACTGGAAATGGATTTTCACCCATTTTTGTCTGAACTCTGTTCTTTCCTGGTTAGATTTGAGGCCTGCTTTGTACCTTAAAGAAATTTTATAATCCAGGCCTTGTCATCAGCTTTCTTAATTTATTTCCCTGAAACGACAGGCCTGGCAGAGGCAAGGCTGCCTCTCAAATGTCTGGATTACACTGTAGCTATGGAAACAGGTGTTAAAGTGCCATGGATGTCAAGTTACACTGGTACTTTGCACATCGCGTTCTATACGGGCAACATGTTGTTTTACATGCTGACCAATGTGACCGCATCCTTCTGCTTGATTTAGGAGAGACCGTCACGAAAGAAACCTACCTCAACGAGCGCAGCGATTGCCCCCAAGTTGCAGAAGGAAGACCGAGAATGTGCTGTGCTCCTGAAAGCTCTGTTGCAATTTTCTAATCTGAAAAAATAAATAAATTAGGTAAAAGTTAAGCCAGTTAACCAACAAATACAATGAGCATTAGAACAGAAGAGACATTAAAACAAATTTATTTTTCACGGGTTAATATCCTTCTCTTGTCTACAGAGGAGAAAAATGTGAAGATGATAAGAAAGGGTTCCACCACAGTTCGTGTGCTCTGTCCATAATTTTCATGAGCATTTTCACTTACTACATCAAGGACCTAGAGTGTTTCAGCCTAATTATATAGAAGTAGCTACTTTAAATGACTAATAAAGATCGTGCTCACCATTAATTTGAGAATGAAAAGGGAATAAGAAGCAGCTATGGGGTCGCTGCCATAGGCTGGCCTAGCCATCAGACGTGAACTATTGTATCTCGCTTCATCTTTACAAACAGCACAGCAGGGGAGGTGTAATCCCTGTTTTATGGGAAAGGAAACTGAGACTCAGAGAGGGCAAGTAATGTGCTCAGGCCTCAAGGTTATAAGTGCAACAGCCAGAATGCATCTGAGGTTTGTCTGCAAAGCCCATGTCCTTTGCGCTGAACCAACCTCGATAGCACATTTAGGTCATGTGAGGCCAAATTGGCGACCCGCGCCCTGGCATGTTTCCCTCTCAGCCTAGCTGGTTTCAAAAGACAAGGCGTCACATCTCTGGTTGGGTCACAATAATTAGATGTGCTCCCTGGCCTTGAAATTATGTTGGCCTGGCTCCAACTTCTATATTAGCATTACTCAATTGAAATTTTATCCCACTCCTCATGAGTTATTAAATCAAAGTCAAATTTAAAATGATGTTGAGAAACTCTACACTTTAAAAAATAAATCTAATGGATCCTATTTGCTTTCTTTATAAATATGTATTATAATTTTGTGTAATCATTAATCTTATGACAAGAAAAACGAATTAGAGCCGAGACACTTCTAAATCCACATGTGTATAAAAACAAAAGAAATTTTGTAAAAGTTTATGCTCTGGAAGGAGTGTGGTGAGATACATTTACATGTGGCTTAATGTTCCCATTTACATGGAGAAAGTGTCAAGCACAGAAACAGCAGAATGATGACAGGTGTCTGTCCGTGTGACATCCTAAGCATCTGAGAAAAGAGAGTCAAAAGAACACAGCCACAAATGATAAGGAAGGGAGTTGCAAACCGGCAACACCTGGGAAGTTACGGTGAATTCTACTTTACAACTACTGCTGTACCTACAAATTCATTTGAAAATCTGCACTAATTGACGGGAAAATGTAAAATATCACTATCAGTAATTCATTTTGGCTTCAAGACCCAATATTCAAGCTGTAGATGAATCCTAAGGAGAAGTTGCAGCCATCTAAGCTGGGTGACTCCACTCTAAAGATGTGACAAACCTCTTCCGTAAAATCCATCTTCCCCTTCCCCTTTCCCTGGAGCAGGAATGGCTTTCGAAAAGGTGATCAACAAGGCCAAAAGAAAAGTGCGTATCAAGTTATAAGAAAATGAACCTCAGTTTTCTAAATAGGAAGCATCCTTCAGTGAATTACTTGGGAGTCCATGCGCAGTGACTGAGGGGTGAGGGAACGCTGAAGAAGCCGACATGCTGCGCATTGAAGAAAGATGGAAACCCATTCCTGGGGATGGCTTGTTTGAGATGAGTCTCCGTGCCGAGTCTCCCTGCATGTTCACATAACAGCTGCTTTCTAAAACAGGGTCCTGGAGGAACAAAGAAGGAAGCTGTGCAGCCCCAGGGCACCTGGCACAGCTCTAAGCCCCTTCTGTGACCTAGGAAAGGGGATTCATATTCTACACATGCATTATCCTTCTAACATCTGAAGCTCCGTTTCTGTGTGTTGGGTGTTCAGTGATGCCTGAAGGCCTGTATGCTGAAGGTCCCTAGCTTCTGGTGCTGGGGAGAACTGGTGGGAGCTCTAAAGTGAAAAGGCCTGGTCGGACAGAGTTAGGTCACTGGAGTCACATGCTCAGAAGGAGCACTAGGACTCGCCCTTGTCTGTTCTCTCTTTACCTCCTGGCTTTGACCGGAAGTGGGCAGTTTTCTCTGCCATGCACTCTCACAATGGGGTGCTGCCTGATCACAGGCCCCAAAGCAATGAAGTCAATTGACCAGGCCCTGAAACATCCAAAGCCATGAACCAAAATCAACCTTTTAGTTCATAAGTTGTTTATCCCAGGTATGTTGTCAGAGTGATAGAAAGCTAACTAGCGTGACCATAGAAGATTAATAGTAACATTTTTACTATCCAAGCTTAGATTTGTAAGTACTGATATCAGGATCTGAGCCTTGGGATATGTGCTGCCTAAACCTGGGGACACTGGCTGTAACTTTTCTTGAAGACAGGTGTCCTTTCTGCCTTGCATGAATTGTGATTATTCTAGTGTTTCTTAGAGGGCTGACTTAGTCAAATGTATGAATGAACCCAGATCCTCAGAGTATCACACAGAATTTGCAGAATTCTATAGAGAGTAGTTTCCATTGTATATCCTTCATTTTGGAAGGTCTATTTTTTTCAGTTCTTTGTATATTCTTGATAATAGTCTTCTGTCTAAGGCGTAGCCTGCAAATATTTTTTCCATTGTATATCCAATTAACTTCACTCATCAAAAAAGAAATATATCCTGAGAAATATGATTTTTATCTTCTTCTATGACCCTTTTACATTAATTTAGAAGATAGCCATCTTGCGGACAGAGTGGGAAAATGCTGAAGAATTTGTTTGTAGATATTCACTCATTCAAAATTAACCAAATATCTATAATATCTGTGCAGATTGCTATGAGATGCAAATATTTTCAAATAATTCACAGCCCAGCTAGAAAAGTAAACGTATTGTTATATGAACAATACAATGACAGAGGCATGCACAAAATATTTTGAGACTAGGAGAAAGAGGCAAACAATTCGATACTCAAAGATAGAGGAAGGGGGTTGAAGATGTGTAAGGAGGTTTCTCAAGAGAAACCATATGTGACTTGTAATTAGGCATTTCTTCTTTATGTTAATTATTATATAAACCACATGATTCAATTCCATGCTATATGGACCCATCATCTTAAGATAAAAAAGTATTCTAAAGTGGCATTTTTTACCACTCCCCTTTATAAGAAAAGCCATATTTGTAGAAAGCTTCACACACACACACACACACACACACACACACACACACACACGATATAAAATGAGTGAAGCAGCAAGTGGCTGCAACTACTCTGACCCACCACTACTACAGGCCACCAAAGTATAAATATTCATTTCTTCCAACATTCTTTCCAGTTCAGATACAATACATTTAAATTAATCAGGACAAGATGATCAAAGTCAGCCAGAGAAACAATAAGTGAGTAGCAGTCATTGAAACCCTCTTGAACAAAGACTTAAATTAACTCATTTCCAGGTAACCTCAAGTTCTTCTCCAATGGCCTACTTGTTTGTCTATGGCACCAAACTTTCCAAATTTCCTCTCCAGATCATTACCTCAGAGTGAAGCAGGCGAGACCAGAATTGGACTTTGCCTGTAAGTAACATGTGCTTAGATCACATTTTATCTGAGTAAAGAATAGTTTTATTTTGTCTCATAGTAATACCTTTTTCATAAAGTATAGCTCCATTCCCAGGCTACTAGAAGAGGTACAATTCAATACATGTGGACTGTCTCCACTAGTTTACTAAATCCCAGCAAAATTTTGGCCTACCACATTTCTTCACTAACAGGAACACAAAAACGACCTGATCTTCTCTCCTTATTCTATCTACTTCCCAGACTGGCACATATTCTCATAGGAACCACTTTCACATCCTCTGATGTCCTACATTACCACAAAACACCTCCCTTCATCTCAGGCATCAGACACCCACCCCATCAGTACATACCACTTAACATACGTTGGTGTACATATATCAATAAATGATAAACATTATATGTGTGTGCATATGTATATATACATATATATATATATAGAGAGAGAGAGAGAGAGATTATGACAAACCTATTTATAATTATAATTGGTATCTAGAATAAATTTCTATTCAACCCACTGATACGTGTAATTGGCATATGAACAAAAAAGATATATTTTTCAGATTTCTTAGAAAATAAATATCACTTGATAGTCTTGATAGCGTCTAAATTTGTATGTTTTCCCTCCGCTATTCTTAAGAAGGAGTTTCTCTGACTAAGGATGTAAGACCAAAAGCAAGGATGATTTTTAAACTCAGAACATAGACTCGCTGGGCCAGTCCCTGAGTTCTTTTTTGGTATTTTGAATGGACTACACTGGATTTGCTGACCTGGCTTAGGGAGTGCTTTCTATTTATCCCCTAACTTCCAATCTCCCTAAGGCGCGGCTGTGCTAACCTTGTCCTTAAAACGGAAAACATGTCGCTCTCCTGGTCAAATGGAAGGCTGCAGTGCATTCTTTGGATGGCCAGGCTTTTCTTAAATGAAATATAGAAGCTGTAACTCAGGTTCTCTGGCAATGAACCGTAGAGGCCATTTGTCAGGATGTGGCAGACACTTATCTCCTTAAATACTCCTAGGCAGATGGAAATAGCATCCAGCTTCCTGTCAGAATAAATAACCCAGAGAGCCCCGGCTCTGGAAAGACCCTAACCGATCAGCAGCCATAGATCAGCAGGAGGCTGAACCCAGCCAGTGAGCTCTCAGCCTGTGCCTTTCTTGACTCGTCTTCGTGAGCACAGCAGTCTCCTGTCATGATGGGTGGGCATCTTAGAGCCTGGGCCTTTGTGCCGGTTGTCTTAAAAACGAGGCCAAAGTGAATGTGTTATTTTTTACTGTAAGCCTCCAGTGTTACCCACTTTTAACATTACTAGAAGACAATTCTTTTCATTCTGCAATCTAAATATGAACATGTCAAAATAATGTGCAGAAAGAGTTTGGAGCACCATACTCCTTCCCGATTTGAAACAAATTGGGCTTCAAAAAATGGTTAAAATGATAAATTGTATATTTTGTGTATTTCACCCCAATTTTTAAAACTAAAGATAATCAATTTTAAAGAAAGGAAGGAATAGGTGAAATTAGTTATGGTTTTTAAATATTCAAATTCTTAATTCTATAATATTTATAATACATTTCAGCCTTCTAGAAAGCAAACACAGTGGCAGACCGGCTTTTTTTATTTGATGTGGGCCCTATGTTAAAATTGCTTATTCAATTTCCAATATACTAAAGATTTTGAGATTTTTATGTGAATTAAGGTCATTCCTCTTCATTCAAAAAGTGGGGGTGGGAGGGCTAAAAGCCTGTCATACCACAGGATTGGCACACCTCTTCAAAGCAAAGATGACAGTCCAGGCTCTATAATTCTATCATACATAGCAAACTGCTGTGTCCTCAAGCAGGTGCTCAAAAACGCCCATTTCAAGGATGTCGAAGTGGGCCACACAGCTTAGCAACACCTTTGAATGAGGCCCAATACAAATTTATAACCTGCTTAAAGCACTGAGATTTTTGAGATCTTTCGTTTTTTAACGCTATTGCATACTCTCAAACATGAATTTTGTAGGAAATAGCACAGCACAATGGAATCTTCAGAGTGTATCATGTCCACAAACATCAGAGTACTGTCCATACTTTGCAATATAATTGTGAACAATTTAGTCCAAAAATATTATTAAAGTTACCCATAAAGTTGAAGAATTGATACTTTCCCATCGTGATCCTAGGACTGACCAGGAGGGGCAATTCACTGTCACTGCCCAACATGAAGAGCAGGAGTGACCGCAGTAGCCCAGAAGTATCTGCAGGCTCCCACGGGCTGCTGCCCAAGAGAGTTAGCGATGCAGCCTCACAACATCACAGGCTTTTAATAACACCCTTACGTCATCCTTAGTGCTTTTGTTCATGACCCGATTGCAGAGTTGACTGGTACAGTCTGTGCAGGTGACCACAGAATGCTGTTGAGGAGTGGAGGGTGCAGTGCAGTTCTAACTCAGTCTCTTGTGCCCGTTTCATGCAGTCAGTCAACTCAAACCACGTGTTTCAGATGTCACATGTGTGTGCATGATTTGGACGATAAAAGCAGCACCTACCAGCTCTAGGACTTTAAGCTACCTCTATGTGTGTGCCTGTGAAGACAGGTCTTTATGGTTAGTAAGGAGATTTGTAAGTTTTCTCATTTATTAAACTTGTGTTATTTTGTAGAGGAGTAAATGCAGTACATTTTAGCAGTGGTAATATAGAAGTACAAAATACAGAAAAGGTTTTTGTGCATTATGCTGTTGGAACTGTACATGTAACATTGCCGTCACTTCTCAGCCTTTTGGCTGAGATCAAGCATAATATTACCAAGGTAACTGGCTGCTCATTTAGTCATTTTTAGAATATGTGGAGTTGCCATTGGATGTTAAACTCAAAGAAAAATTTAATCTTTTTTTCTCTTTTTTAAAACAATATTAGGGATCAAGCCTACAACTTTCACACTGAACTATATCATCAGCCCTTTATTAGTTTTTATTTCTTAAGATAAGGCATAACCTAGTAGCTAAATTGTCCATCCTGAACTTGAATTTGCCAATCTCCAGCCTCAGCCTCCCAGAGAGTTGGGATTGTAGGCATGTGCTATTACACATGGCTTAATCATGTCCCTTCACAAGATTTTTGTAAGACCTTTCTTCCCAGAGACAACTATCCCTTGCTTCATATGTGTATTACTCATATCCTGACACCTTGGCAATATGTACACTTGTGAACATATATTCTCAAGGAGTACACAAAAGTAAAATTGGATTAAAAATTTTATGAGCATTTTGGCATCTCAGAGTACCACTTTCATCAAACCATATATTAGTTTCATACACACAAACAGTCAAATGCCCTCTTAGTCTTATGTTTAAGTTGCCCTACTTTTTAACATTGTAATAAAAATATCAAAAATGAAGCTTTGTAACTTATATATGTTGGCTATATTGCATATTTTAGAGGCAGCCCAAGGAAAGTTTTCTTCATTCAGAGCAGCCCAAGCAAATCAAAAGGTTGGACAGCCAGGGCCCACGGCCTGTTGAACTGGTTGAAATTGGCAGAATAACTGAACATTCTTGAAAAAAATACCTCAGAAATGACAAAAACACCAGTATATTTTTAAATAGCTGTCATTCATTAAAAAATCACAGTGATGAGAAACCAAAATAAATAAATAAATAAAACAGGTAGAGAGCTCTCTGTGATTTCAACTCCAAAGCACGCCAGTGGTAGAAAACTTTGACACGAAGGTCAAGCCACACTTGAGCATCTCTTTGGAAGGGATGGATACAGCTTAAACTACATCTTGTGTAAGTGAACTGGAAGAGTGTCTGTAGGTGCCCAACTATTAAAGAACCCCAAAGTGATCTCTCAGAGACTAGATTCTAAGAGATTTATAGTAATATTTTCAGCAACTTGTAGTTTTCATTCTTATAGGCCTCTTAAAATGCAGTATTTCTCAAGTACCTATACACAGACACAGACACAGACACACACAGAGAGAGAGAGAGAGAGAGAGACAGAGAGAGAGACAGAGAGAGAGAGAGACAGAGAGAGAGAGAGAGAGAGATTCTGAGAAAAACAAAAACTTAATAAGAAGTTTGAAATTTAAAGAATCATTAGCAGCTAATTCTCATCTGAAGAGCTAAATAATATCTGAAATATGACATGAGCCCAACAAACACTTTGATGGTTCTCTTATGTTTGTGAAATAAAATCCAACCTTAGTCTGCGACTTGTGCCCAGCCTTTTAGTTGCAACTCCCCCAACATAGAGCTGCACTTGTCACTTTCCAAGCAGGCCACATGCTCACACTGTGATGCCTTTGGACAGGCTCCCCACCTCAACACTGTCTACTGGAAAACACCTACACAAAGCTTGAGACACACTCATTGGTCTTCATGTGAGGTATTTCCGATTCTCATCTGGTGAGACTTGGGGGATCCAGCCTCTGTGTGTGTCACAACAACAGCACTTGCCCATGTTACAACTGGTTTTACATCCTTTTCCCTAGTGACTACAGAGTCTGCAAAGCAGAAAGTCTTTTCCTTTCTTATTTTTATATACACAGAAATAAAAAGAGATAAGAAACAATGATAGAAAAAAAACACAAATGCGTAAGTGCTTTGATTTTTCTGAAAGATCCAAGTCTAGCACAAAACTAAGAAAAAGTGAAGAAAAAAATGCCACCTGGTGTCTTAGAAACAATAAAGAAACTGAGAGACCGCACTGGGTATCAAGGTCAAAAATCAAGACAAAGGTCCAGACAACAGTAAAATCCAACAGGCTGGCGAAGGGCTTAGTGACAGTATAAACATCAGAACATGTGACCAAGTGACCACTGCCTGTCTCAGATGGGACAACTGTGGTTTCCAGCTTGCTGCAGTTGCACTAGCAGGATTTATTCGATTTTTTAACATTGTAATACAAATACAAAAAATGAAGCTTTGTTACTTATATATGTTAACTATATTCCATATTTTAGAGGCAGTCTAGGGAAAGGTACCCATCCAGGTGCTGCCGGTGTATGGGTTGCACACCTGTAGCCTGAGAGATTCACTTAACAAATGACATTTTCCATCTCATCTGATCATTGGTTTAGGTGTCAAAAGTTTAGCCATTTCTAAAAGAAAAATATCTTATTGCTGACAAAGTTTTTAAACCAGGAAGCCATAAAGCCTTCGGTAATATCTCTAGCTTCGTTCATCAAACCAGACATTCTCATAGTGCTTAAGGGCAAAGAGCACTTGGTGACAAATGACTAACAAAATACGTAAACACACACACAAGCACACACACACACACACACACACACGTACATACACTCACACCACTCCCATCCCACTGTCAGCACATTGAAAAGAGCAACCCAGTGGTCCTTTTTCTCGGAGACACTGATTGTCTTCACTCTGCTCTCTCTAAAGGAAACTTTAATTTGATACGACAGAAGAAACAACCCCTTTTCCATTTATTCCTAATAAGAATTATGACCGATCGTTCAACACGAGAGTACAGTTGCTATCACAGGAGGGTTGTTCATGTTCAAAGAAAGCTGATAGGTGTCTGTGCTTAGTTCATAAGATATGTTTTGAAAGAGGCAGTATCTATTTTGCCTTCTTGAGAACCAGGGCTTGAGGAGAGATGACAGAGAGCGGGAAGGCCTGGAAATCTATTGGCTCAATGGAGAACTCGGGGCTACGCCATCCTTCATTTGCTCTAACCATAACCCATTGGGCTTGCATTTTGTGCTCTGTCTATCAAATCAAACCTTCCCCAAGGAAAACCTGATTCTTTTAGGCTCAGCCTATGCCCGAAGAGCACAGCCACATGGCCTCCTTCAATAAGTCCCCATTACTGCCGACTGCATTGGTTTTGGAGCCAAATCCCAAGGGCTCCAAAGATGGATCATTCAATCTTCTGAGTAATCAATCCCCAGAGGTTGCTGCTCTGGCCCGCTTGGCTGAGCCAGGAAGCAGCCAGCCCTGTGGCTAGAGCAGCTGTGAGCCCGGGAAGCAATTGCAAACACTAACCTCCTCTTGTAAAAGCCCTTTCCACTTGGAAAGGGCAAGAGGAAGGTGTGAAAACAGAAGTAGGGGAGGCAGGGGCAGAGTGGGAGATTCGATCTTAAACAGGTTTAGCTTAAAAAAAGAAACTGGTCATTTGACCCTTTGTAAAAACCTCACGCCCCTGCAATGCCCTTCGGGAAACTCAAGCCACCCAACTATGTTGTCGCATACTGAACCCACACTCAGAGTGTTAAGTATCACTGGCTCTCAGACAGAGAAATGCCATCATTCCTTCCTCCTGGCTGGTGTCTTTAAATAGCTCCTCTTACTTAGGGTGTACATAGTGTTAATGTCCTTCAGTTGCTCTATTTTCAAGGATGGAAAAGCAGTTGCTAAGCATTTCTAAATGACAGCCCCAGGGTTCATTAAAAATATGGCAAACATTTGCTAAGCTCATTAAGTGCAATTTTTGTGTGTGTGTATCAGATTCCTCCTCTGCATGTTCTGCGTGACCAAACATCTATTAACCCTAATCCCATTGATGAGTCTGATACATTCAAACCGGCAATTAGACAAAACAAAAGGGGTATTTATGGAGAGACTCCTAAATGGGCTTTCATATTGGTCTAAGCTGTTTCAAAACGACAGTTTAATTCCCCTCTGTTAATCCCTCGCTTCCAGAGCACTCACTTTGTTTGATTATAGGCTGTCAGGTTTAGGGATTCTGATTGAATCAAAATTTGAAGCAAACTAGAAACACATAATAATTACACTATTTAAGCACTGTTGCCTACTGTATAAGCCAATGAAATGTGCTACAAATGAAGACTCTGATATAAAAGGTTTCTAAAATGTACTGCTTGCACAATTAGAAGCCACAGACTGTGAATTAGGTGACTGTTTCCGGATCCTTTTTCAAATTCTCCAGTTGATGAGTTTGGGGATAAAATACCATGCACCAAATCTGCTGACTAGGCAAAAATATTTTAAGACGGCCTCCCTCAGCCCTTCCACCCAGCCACCTCTCAGCTCTGCCACCCAACCACAGCTGTGGACTTGTGTGACCCACAGTAGTTAATCTGAGCACCAGCCCTCCTTTGGCTACTTCAGCTTTCCATTAACTCACGGCCCTGGTGGTGTTACTATTAGAGGCAGAAAGGATTTTGCATCATTTGCATGGTGTAAAGCTGGACAAATAAACACGTTCTGACTATGGATGTCTCCCAATCACACTGGGCCTCAGTTATTGAATGCACTCTTTCAAATAGCTAAATGACCCTTCTACAGCTTGTGAAACCTCTTTGTTTTCAATCAAAGAGAAGGAAACTCCCCAAGATGAGGACACTTTTGACAGCGTTCCCCAGTAGTAGCATCACTTTCAAGTGGCTCTTGACCAGCGGAGCTTTTTCAAAGTGTAACTTTCATAGCTACAAAGGATCGTGTTTTATTTGGGTTCGTTAAATTTCCTCTTACTTTGCTAAGGGCTGACCAAACTCACAGCTGCTAAGAAAGAAGTCAGCCCTTCATTATTCTTTAGATTGATTCAGCGCTGGTCAAGACAGTATTTGAAAACCCGAGCCAGATTTGGCCTTCATAATTTAGCCTCTTTTTGGAAAGAAAGAAAGAAAGAAAGAAAGAAAGAAAGAAAGAGAATTTCTTTGTTTATAAGGGAAACGGTTCCAGTTACCCACACTTCCTTGTGTTCTCTTACTAAAGAACTCTATTTACCAGAATTCCCTACCACTGAAATTCTGTGTTACAATAACTGATGAGAGATTTTTCATTTACGATTTAGAAATCAAAGGGAAAGAAAATTCATGCTTTTCTAGCTGAGGACGAGGCTTTCACACCTCTAGGTACTACCAAGAGTCATTTTGTAGCTGCCAGGGCTTCCCTCAGCTTCTCTACCTCCACACTCTTAGAGTACTAGAACTTCCCTCCAGACCTCAGCTTCCCTCCTATCTCATAACTATGTGATCCCCTAATTTTGAGGGTAAAATATTTCCAACTTCACATACATGTCCACACCATCTGTAATATAAGCAGTAAAACTGGAAGTGCGGAGTTGGCCAAAGCCAGATCACTTTGGAAGACTGGGACCTGGGCAGAGTTTAGGGATCTTCTTACTTCCCTTATGCATGAAAACATGATTTCAATAAATTCTTGTTGAGCACCTACAGTGTTTTGCACACTCTCTGATAGAAACTGATAAAGTGATACATTTCTGTAATAGTTAATCTTGATTATCACCTCGATTGCATTGGGAGATATCTAGGAGATTAATAAAGCTCAACGCTATGGCTTGGATCTGGAGGGGTCCTCAGAAGATTATAAAGTACTTGGACACAGTGGGATAACTGTGGAACTGTGTCTTATTAGGGAATAGGCTCCGGCTGGAAGGGGCAAATGCTTGGTGTTTGACCTAGACGCATTGTGTCACCTTGTTGAGACTGTGGGGCATCCAGAGTAGAGGTTTCAGGTTTGTTGTTGACTTGTGGGACACTCAAGCTGAGTATGGGAGACCTAACTGGCAACTTGAATCGAATAAAGGAAGGAAGAAGAAACACTTCTACAGCTTCTCTCTGGGAAGGCGGGGCCTTTCCTGAGTCTGCAGATACTGACTTGGCAAGTGCTTCACTTCGCTTGGCTTCTGTGTTCAATGCTATGAGCAGCTCTCCAGCCATGTGCTTCTACTGTTGCCAACTGCCTATGAATGGACTGTATGAGACCTCCTGAAACTGTGAGCTAAATAAATCTTTCCTCTCTTAAGTTGTGGTTGTTGCTTATGCTGTCAAAGAAACAAGTAATTAAGACACTCAGTTCTGAGTGTGTCTGTGGGAGTGTTTCTAGAGATGTATGGCAAACAAGCCAACAAACACAGAGGAGAAGACCCATCTTGGTTGTAAGGCACACTGTTACATATGACTGCAGCCTGTAGGGAACAAAAAGTGAAGGAAGAGGAGGCTGGTTTGGGCATTTAAACCCAAATCTCCTTGAACAGATGCATCTTTTGTTGGTGCTGTCTCCTGTGGATATCAGATTCCAACTTCTGCAGCCTTTCAATGTAATCTCACACCAGCAAATTTCTAGGAAGCTTCCAGATCTTTAACCTCAGATTGAGGCTTCATCTCTTTTCTTTCTTGTTCTGAGGTTGCTAGCTTCTTGGATTGAACACCTAGTGGATCCTCTGCCTCTCCAGCATGCAGATGGCGATTGAATCACCTTGTATATATTCTATTGATTCCATTCCTCTACAGAATCCTAGCCAATACAATCCCCTAAGCAACAGATTTTTATAAGACAGTAACAAAAGAGTGAGAACAAGTTCTATAGTTGTATTTTATAGGTGTATCGACAAATTTAAAAAATGCTATTAAATAATTTAACAATGTCAACAACAAAATTAGGAACCAAACAGACCTAAGTTGTGATCTCAGCTCTACCATTTACATCAACCATATGGCTTTCAGACAGTCAAATCAGTTTACCCCTGAGCAGGGACTTTCCAGTTCCTACCTCAGGCCTGTTCTGAAATTAGAGAAAATGTAGGCAAAGTGCAGTAAGTAAACTCAGTAGCAAAGACTATTTGTACCTATAACTTGTTACCAGGTGCTAAACTTTCTATATGTAGCTGCAATATTTCTCTATCTCAGTGCCCCGCGTACTTACATAACAAATGTCTTATGTCTAGAAAATGTTCAATAACTTGTGAAAGAATGATGAATCTTAGAATGGATGAATGAATGAACTATATAGTATATCATGCATATTTGCTAAAGGAGCTCTTTATAGTATATTTAAGTATAATTAGTATTTTGTAGACATGTACTAAACAAAAGGGAAGGGAGTATTGGAAAAATCAGGGACACACACACACACACACACACACACACACACACACATATATATATGTACTCTATTTTGAAATCTTCTGTATACATAGTAGATTAATTTAGTTTGAGTGAGGTAAGTTACATCTAAACAGGAAGTGGGAAGAGAAGGGCTTCCAGAGAGTAGCATAAAGGACACACCACACGAGAAAGTAATAGGGTCCCCATGACAAACTTCACTTGCCTACCTCACTCATTCTGTGATATATCCAAAAGTAGAACCAAGCTTCATAAGCAGAGGCCTTGCCTGATCACTTCTCAGGGACAAAAAGCTGTCAGACACATAGTAGGGGCTGAGTAATTATTTTTGGAGTAAGTAAATAAATGATCGCATGATTGAATGAGTGCAAAAGCTAGCAAAGTCTGCAATCATTGTTTGAATATGAGAATTTTCTAAAAGAAGACCAACGGGCGGGTTGGGGAGGGGGCAATGAGCTTGAAATACTGTTATTGACATTCAAAAGTGGGTGTGAGATTGAGGAGGGGAGAGGAGGAGAAAAGGGGCAAACTACATTAGATTAAAATGCATAGGCAAAAAGAAAAAAATTAGGAGGAGAGAAACAGTGGGTATAGTTTAAAAATAAGTATAAAATTAAACAGAGATTGAGCATATTTAATCAAACTGTAAAAGTCTTTCCTAATTGCTGATGACAAAGAAACCCCTTGAAAGGAAGTTTATGAAGCACCACTCCAATCAGGTTCAGAGTCTTTTGGGATCATTTGAGTGATAACTGTGTGGGTGTTACTCCCTGTAGACTATCATTTTCTTTCTGAATTCATTTCCTTCACCAGAAATGAGAGCCTGCATCACTTACAGGGCATTTTTGTGTGATGTGTGGATTTCCCCACCAGTTAGATCACAGCGTTCAGAGTTAATAGGTCTCAAGAGGAGATAGGGAACACAGGCGGGGATTGGAGGAGGGCTTGGCCACCTCCAGAATGAGAGGACTGAAGGTGTTGAGGCAGGAGAATGAGAGTGGCCGATTAGGTATTCTTTGCAGCGAGTTGTATTGACACACCAAAATCACATCCAACATCCCTTCAGTATCCCCTCCCACTCCCCAAGTCCTCAAGAGCAATAAGAGAAAGACAAATGGAAAGAGAAAGGGAAAACAAAGCAGAGACAGAGGTGAGTGAGGAATGGGGAGGCATGTGCTTCCACTACAGAAGAATGACATGAGGGTCACCCCAGGCCTAGGATGTGGCTCAGTGATAGGGCACTTACCTAACAGGTGGGGGGCCCCGGGTTCAACCATTAGTACCACAAAAAAAAAAAAGAAGAAAAAGGTGTCAAAGAAATGTTCATGTGTTGCTTCCACAAGCCTTTGCCTGGTGCTGCTGTCAGGCTAAAACTCTCGTAAAGGTTTTCCGCAGCCTGCAGAGAACCAACCATTCCAGCCTACCCTCCACCACCTGCCCTTGCATACTTGTCAGAGCTCATTCTATAACGTTTCCTCCTAAGTTGCTTTCCTCAGCTCTGAAGCTTTTTCTCTTCCTGAACGCAATCATCTCGTTCCCTCCTTGGAGGTTTGGCACTACCTGCTGTCTTTGCTTACTTTGCTTCGCCAGCTCACCCTCACCCACATCTTGCCTTAATGGGATAGAATCTTCTTTTCTTCCTGACATTTGCTCTTTGCTAAGATGACTCACTCTCCCCGACAGTGTGTTATCCAATCAGAGCGTGTCTTCCAGCCAATTGCTCTGAAGCCTCCTGTTATGTTTTGGATCTGGAATGTCTCACAAAAGCCCATGTTTGAAAGGTGACTCAAATATGATTTTAATCTATTGATATGATGTTAGGAGGTAGGATCTGGTAAACAGATTGGATGATTGGGTCTTGACCTGGAAGCAGAAGATCACTGAGATATGACCTGCAGGGATATATGCTAGCTCCACCTTTCCTCACGCTCTGGGCTTTCTGACCGTGTCATGAGCATCTTCTCTCTGGCCAGGCTGGGCCAAGTGCTTCCACCATTTCTAGCCACCCGTGAATGAACAAAGACCTTCTGAAACTGTGATCTAAAATAAGTTTCCTTCTTCCCTTAAGTTGTGTTGAGTATTGTGTCTCAGCCACACAAAAGTGACAAAGATACCCCTTCTTTAAACATTCTGTATAAAATTGATCTCACCTGAAAGATTGTGTTTGTGCATTTGTATATTTAATGTCTTCCTTGACCGAAGTGGGTCACCATTCCCAGGAAATTAGGAAACTGGCCTGTCTTATTCCTGACATAAGCATCCCTAAAGCATCAGGGATACTGAAGGCACTTCATGTGCAATCAAAGAGGGCTGGAGGAATGGCCCAGTGGTTAAAGTGCTTGTCTAGCAAGCGTTAAGTACCCTAGTTCAATTCCCCAGCACCATATAAGCTGGGCATGGTGGCACATGCCTGTAATACCAGCACTCGGAAGGCTGAGGAAGGAAGATTGCCATGAGTCCAAGGCCAGCCTGGGCTCCAAAGTAAGTCAAGAACCAGCCTGGACCACAGCGAGACCCTGTCTCAATAAATAAATAAATAAATAATTTAAAAATCAAGAAAAGAAGTAACACATTGCATGAGCTTTTCCTAATTGAATATAATGGGCCTATGTTAAATAAGACAACAAAGAGTAGAAAAGGTAGTAAAAATGAAAGTTTGTTTATCTTGCTTTGTAATTTGCCATGGAACTACATCAACACAGTTGTTAATATGAGCAATAGACCGTACTTACAAATCTCCAAAAACAGTTTATTTCTCATCAGGCAGGTTTTCAATTTAGATCATTTTTTCTAAACAATGTCTCAGTTTAAAGATTGAGAGCTAATACATAATTTATATGTTTGTGAAAGTAGAGTGAATAGTACTCACAGGATAAAAACTGCTTTTAGGGAGGCAGGTCCAAATTATTTTGAGCCCAAATCAACTGTAGGAGCTAGAGAAGTAGTTCAAATCTATGATGTGAACTAGGTAGGGATCTAATCTAGGTAGGGAGGCAACAACACGTAAAACAAATTAAAATTGTGAAAGTTTCTGCTTTTACAATCAAGAACAATGTGTTTCCCATATGGAGGAAATTAAAGAAGAAAAAGAGACAGGTGGAGAGTGACGGGACTCCTACAGGCCCTCTTGCAACCAACCAAAAGATGTGAACAATCCTGGACCCATGAAGGGGCTGTGAAGAGGAAGTGGAGTCAAGATCAGACCTGCGTTTTAGACAGAGTAACGGAGGCAGTGTGAAGAATTTGTGACCAAAGCTATGAATAAACAAGCAAATAAATCAACCTTGAGTCTTCCACATCCATACAGACAGGGGATGAAAGAGGCGATGCACAGGGATGGAGAAAAATTAATCAAGAGATCAAAGATACAAGACTCACTAAAATGGGATGTGTGCAGTAAGGGAGAGAAGGCCCGGATGAACGGAGAAGCAGGCATCGTGCGTGGCAGAAACAGAGGAGAGAGACGCGCCTGAGAGAAATTTCTCCGCTGCTATTACAGCTGAATGCATGGCTCGTTTCAGCAGCCCTGGCATTGTATTGGTTGTTAAAGAGCACTACGCCTCAGCCAGTGGGTATTTAAAGACTGAGGTAAAAGCATCATAACCAGCAAGAAGGAGATGTATTTTAAGACACACTGTCTCACAGTCCTCTCTCCAGTCACCCACAAAGACCGCTACTTTCATTAACCAAGCATGGGCCAAGCGTGCTGCCAGCCACCACTAATACCACCCTACGTCCCCATTGTCATACATTATAAGTTGTTTCAATCCATCTAACACGATGAGTCCACTTTGCAATTCCATTGTGATTCACTCTCAAGCTCAAAAGCTACAACCAAACCACGATGTAGGAAAAGCATTGGGAAGTGCTGTGAAATCCTTTGGGGCTCCGCACGCTTCCTTGGCAGCCACTCCAGCCTTCGGAGTATATAGGACTCTTAGAGGGTATTAGCCAATCTATTTCTCCAAGAGTATCAGTAGAAATCTATAGCTCCCTGTTGGATACCAAATGCAGCTGCCACATTGCAAGGCGGTGCCAGCAAATACTTCACTTAGAAAGACAGCTTTCTGAGGCTGCTTTGTTTCTTGTCAGCTTTTCAAACCTCACTCCAACAGAAATCTTTTGTATTTAAGCTATTGGCCACAAAACCAGGATGTGTCTTCTGGTCAAAAGTGCCCTTTAGATGTCATTACTACATTTCTTCTTCTTCCTGGGTTTTTTTTTTTAACATGAAAAAACACAGTTGGCTTTTCCTGACACCACTTTCATCATGGTCACAACATCTAACAGAAGCCTGTCTGTTCACAGGGAGCCTCTTTGTGCCTGCAAACATGCCATTCATAGTTCAATAATGCATCAACCTTCTCCTCTTTGAATATAAACTCGCTTCTTAGCTTAAGTTTTCAGTGACGCTAATGACACAATGTCAGAGTTCGGTTACTTAAATGAACCAGTAAATCACTTCTTTTTTCCCCAACACTACTCTGCGTAGCCTAATTCTCAGCCTCTCTAGGCTAACGTTTGTGCGCTGTGAAAGAAGATCCTAGAGCATTCTTCTGTGGCCCAACACCTTCTTCCACCACCATATTGAAATGGAAGGTTATGGATTTCCAGATCAAAGCTTGAAATTGGCGTGAAGCCTAGTTAATTACTCTGCTGGCAAGGAGCCTCTGGGGAGATCAGATAGGCCTTCCTCACCTTCAATACAGCTCAGAAATAGGGAATTAAATACTGGATAAGGAGCTGAAAGGAATAATTCACTGCACGTAGAACGGAACACAAGTAGCTGTTGGAGAACAAGGCCCCTTGGCACCATATCTGACGCTCACAAATGACAAAGCTAATGTGAAACACAACTGGGAGCAAATAGATTGGGAGTGACCCACGGGATCATTCCCATAATGCTAAATCTTCCTGAAAGAATGTAGCCTAGAGAATGAAAATAAATCCCCCCTCCAACCAGAAAACTACCAAATCAAAATACACAAAATTTCTGTGTTCGAGTCATCATGGTGCCTTTAAAAACAATTTTTAAGGACATCTCTATAAATTCCATAGCTATTCCTTAAAGAAAAACATCCCATGGTCAACAAGACAAAGAGATCTGTTCATATCCCCCAGAATGAGCAGCACATTGCAGTAAGTGCTATGAGATTTGAAAACTCAACACATCATCAGCCCTGCCTATCAGAGCTTCACAATCCATGGAGACAATCGTATCATAAGAGTGTGCATAGATCTTTCAAAGAAAAAAAATGGTTTTTAAAGATGTAAATACTGTCAGGATCCAGATGTCATAGAAAGGAGATTTGATCTGAGCCCTGAGCAAGAATTTGCACTTCAACAAACATGACAGAGAAATGGAAGAAAATGGTATGTGGAAATAATTGCAGGAGGAGGAGGGAATACTTTCATAGTTTGGGTTGTGTTGAAGAAACAAAGAGGGTAATAGATATACTGAATGCAGTAAAGGGTTGAATCCATGAAGGGGTAGAAAATGGGAAATAGCAGGTGATGAGCAGCATTAAAGTCTGAGTTTTGAGGGATTTCATCTGTGTTCAGTGAAAAGCCATTGAATGGCTCTGAGTAAAAAAGACCTATGAGTCAGATCTTTGCCATAGAATGAACATGAGAAGCAGTGGATAGATTGGCTCAGAGAGGTGAGGCGGGAGAGAGGCAATCTGCTTACCAGGGATGAGGTAGAGAAAACCCAATAGTAATGACAGGGAAATGGTGAAGGATATTTATTGGAGAGTCGAGAATGGCCATTTGGGCCATTGAACAATAGTATTGAGTGTGTGTGTGTGTGTGTGTGTGTGTGTGTGTGTGTGTGTGTGATGTGTGCTGGCTTCGTAGGGAAAGGAAAAATTAAAAATAAAAATGAATTAGTGAAATCATCAACCTTTAATAGAGAGAAAACTAGGTAGAGGAAAGCATGGAGAAAGGGAATGAAATTTTGGAAAAACAAAAGACAAAAGGAGAGCTCACGATAGAACTTTGGAGATTAAAACATCAGATCTTCAGAATGAGGTTGACAAAAAAGCAAGGAATTCCTGGATAGCACGCTACACCTAACACCATTTTAGGAAATTCACGTCATTTATATAATTAGAGATCTTATAATTAATCACTTCTAGATCTTATTAAAGTTATTCCATGACTGCTCACAGCTTGATCTCAGGTAGGTCCTGCTATAGTCTGTGTTCTTTCCAGGCCTGTTCTGATCTAGGTTAATCCTGTTAAGTACTTACCTAGTTAGGTTTCAATTTCCTTTTGTTATCTCACCAGAAAGCACACAGCAAGCACATTGCAGTAATATTAAGCTCCTGTGCTCTCCGATCTCTTCACTAGGCCATCTCTGTCAATCCAGCCCTCTTGACACCTGTTCCCTCTTACACAGATGTTCCCTCTTCTACAGATGGGTAGATGCTTCCGTAAGAATTTCCAATTTTTCACTCTTTCTTCAGGTAAAGTACTTCTGTGTCTCTGAGACCTAGACACTTACTGGCAATGAAGCCCTTGGATTCTGCTTAATTATCAAGTAACTTCTCCAAAAAAAAAAAAAAAAAGGAAGTATCCAAAAAGAAAGATCCTCCCTTTGTCCAATTAGGCATAAGAGAACAATATTTTCTCTATCACATTGCATATGTATTTGTGATACACAGTCTCAAATTTTGTGGAACAGGAAAAGTGCAATGAAGTAAGTACCAACTTGTCTGGACAGGTTTGTGTCTGCACTGCCAAGTGCCTCTAAGAACCAAAATCTGTCCAGTGATCAAAAAATATGTAATCCATTCTTTTGTCTTCAGTCAGGAATGCAATCAAGTAAATCTTACAAAGAACAGGCCATTCTTAAACTAAAGATGAGTTAATAGGTCAAGAAGCTCACTTCCTGTACTCAACTGTTTGTCTTAGCAACTGTGTTGCTGATCGTGAGCTCAGCTGGGAGCAGCTGCGTTTTCCAAATGGCATGAAAGGGGCTGAGGGTGTAGCTCAGCTCAGTGGCAGAGCACTTGCCTGGCATGCTCAAGGCCCTGGCTTCAATCCCCAGTACCAAAAACAAACAAACAAAAAAATCACCAAAAAAGAGACAGTGTCTCCAAATGGCATGATGGACCTGGTAACAAGAGCCAGTGAGCTCTTCAGGGTCCCATGAAAATGCTGGAGACTTAAAAAAAGAAGAAAAAATACAATAAATACAAAAAGAGACTGAAATTCAAAATTAATAAATGTTTAATGTCTATGAGAATGTTTATGCTTCAGATCTGCCAATCCTTACATCTAATATTCCTAAAATTTCACTCCAACTTGGAAACAATCAAGTAGCATATATTTTCTCATGTAGTAAAAATTTTGAATGCAAGATATTTTTTAAAAAATCACAGGCAATCATAGACTGGATGAGTTATTTGCTGTCAAATAACGTTGCAAGTCAATTATAAAAATCTTGTCACTTTGCAAGAAAATTTATATTTCATTTTATATGTGGGTAGATATTAATATTTAATGCTGTGCGGCACTGAAGTTCCAAAAATAAGATTTCTGATACTTCATGAAGACTAAAATGCACTGACTGAAATTATTCTGTTAAAGGTCTTTTTTCTGGACATGGGAACAAACGCTTGTAATTCCAGGACTCTGGGGAGATAAGGCAGAAGGTTCAAAATTTCATGTCAAATCTGGGTAAATTAAAGACTTAAAGAAATGCTGTCTCAAAGACAATTTTTGAGAAGGACTAGGGCTGTAACTCAGTGCAAAGACCTGTGTTCATTCCTCATTACCACTAAAAAATAGTATCACACACAAATTCCCACTAATTCCCAGAAAATCTCCTTTGTTCTTCCAAAGACAGGACTATTCCTCCCCTTTATTATCTTATGCCTTTCTTCCATTTTTTTTTTTTTTTGGAAGATGGGGAGAGTGGTTCTTGTTCTGTAGCCCAGCATAGTCTTTCATTTTTATACTCTCTTTTCCTTTACATCTGCATTGGTTAGAGTTCCTGGAAAAAGAGAACTAATAAAAATTATATATATATATACTTTTATGATGGTTTATAATTTTGAAGAGAGTCCAAAATGGCCACCTGCATATATGGGATCTGGAGGGTCCAGTAGCTGCTCAGATGTGAGATGGCAGAACCCCAGCCCAGGACCGAGGATTGCCAGTGAAAGTCTATGCCACAGATTGATGTACAAAGGTAATGGTGGAGACCTGAAGACTAACTCAAATCTGTGAGGGAGATTGATGTCATGAAGACAAAAATAAGTCGGTGTCTAGAGACTATGGCAAATGCTGGAACTCTCCCAGAAGAAGAAACTAGAATAATATTATTTGTTTCTTCCTTCCTTTTGGTTTAGTCAGAGCTGCCAGTCTACTAGTTGGGCCACCCATACCTAGCGTGAGTCTTGTTTCCTCATTTGCTGGCCTGTAAATCAATCACTCACACCCAAAGCTCTGCCCTATGGATTAACTGGGCATTTCCCAATCCCTTCAAGTTGGTGCAATGCTTTTCACAACATTTCAACTCCATGGGGTTGAGAAGTTGATTGGTGACTTCTTCCCCTATTTCTCTTATGCTTGCTCAAGAACCAAAGTGTTTGATACTTCCCTGTTAGTGCTGGATTTTGTTATTGGTTCCCCAATTCCAAGTAAAGAAAAGGAGTCAGTATATACACATATGCATTCACATATGTGTATGTGAACATATTAAGCACCTCAGGTACTGGGGAAACGGGGCAGTCATATTTGTCTTCTAGGGTTGATCAATCAAACCAGTGGAGAAATATTGAACATCTATTACAAGTGATTTGATCACTTAGGAGTAGGCAATTTATAAATCACATACAAAGAGATGCATGAAGCAAAAGAGTGATGCTATGAAGCATTTTATCATAAATGAATCGATTTCCATGAGTTCTCAAAGTGGTCTCCAGCATCCTCCGTGTATCTGGTGAATAGCAAATGCTTCGGAATTGCATAATCTTAGCAAGCCTCTGGAGATGATAATCACATAGTGTCTAGTCTGGGTCTGAAACATCATCCAAAGACCTTATGTACTGGGGTATCTTGGAGTCTCTATGGATTCCATGTGCTGTTAAGAGGTGAGGCCCAGTCAGAAAGAACGGATCCTGTAGGTTGACTTGGAAGGATATGTGCTAGCTCTGCTCTTCCTCTCTCTCTTGGCTTACTGTCCACTATGTTATGGACAACTCTTCTGCTGCTAGGCCTCTGCTTAGACCCTTCCCCTATTCCCAACTACCCATGAATTAAATGACATCTTCTGAAACTATGAGCTAAAACAAGTTACTCTTTAATTTGTAGGTGTCAGGAAACATATCCCAGCTATGAATAAGTAACTAAGACCCTTAGGAACCTTGTTCTTCCGATGTCGTGGTTATAGCCAATTTGTCTCAAGCTTAGGTAATGTTTGCACAAGAATTCCACATCATCTGTGGTTATGCCTGCCTTTATAGTCTCATCTTTAAATATTTGAAAAGCTTATGAGTCCACCTTCTTCAGGCAAAATCTATTCATCTCTATAGGACTCTTCAGAAGTGAGATTGGTGTAAGTGAATGGATAACATAAAATGTGTCACTAATTTTGTGCAGTGTTATATTTAGATATAGCAAGACTCTCCAAATTGTACTAATTTGCATTAAAATGAGAAATGAGCCTTTGTTTAAAGAGTTTTTGTGCATTTTCCATAGAAAATCTTCGGCGCTTATTTAAACAGTTAAGTTGAAAAACCTTTAGAGATTCCTTCTAATTTCACCAAAAAATTTTAGAACACTTAAAATAAAAGCACTCTAAAACTTACCCAAACCATCAATGCCATTCCCATGGCTTAATCTAATATTATACTGTTTCACTTATTTTTAAAATCCCAATATCAGAGGCTATAAAGAAAAGAAGAGGCATTTTGAAATTGAATTACTCAGGACAATTTAAAGTTTTTAATTTTGACTCCGATAATAATGGAATTATTTTTTATGAGGAAACAAAAATAAGACATTGTGGCAGGTGTCACCAAAGAAATCTTAACTGGATATCCCAAAGTTTAGAAATACCATCTTTCTAAAATCATAAATGTGGAAACAGCATGTTAGGAAGGTAGAGAACAAATAGTATGATTTATTTGAGATGTTTTAGTGCCAGTAGTGAAGCAGAAACAAGATATCCACATTAAAAGCTTGCTGTTCTTAGCCAGAGCGTCTCCAGCCCCTGAGGCCTGCAGGCTCAGTGATTCCAGAGGACTCTGCACATTTCCTCACTGGCTTGCTAGATCTGAGGCTAGCTTGAGTATTCTTCAACTTGCAGCGCTCTCATTGAAATGCATATCCTATTACAATTAAACAGAGAGTTTGTAGATCTTGACCAGGCTGGCATTTTGCTGCTAAGAAAAACAGAACAAGCAGCCCACAAAGGAACCATTGATGTTAAACTGGCTCTAACTAAAGTCACAAGCAGCTTGTTAGGAGCCCAGCAGATGACCTGCCTTGGTTTCCTGAGCATGTGTCAACACCACTCTGTGAAGAACCTGGGGCTGAAGGGGAGGAGGGGAAGGAATGACAGACCCTCTTGTCCTTGACCCCTGTTTAAAGAGAGCCCCACACCGTGGCATCGAGAAAAAATTACTCTAGAGGAATTTAATATATATTAAATATATATATATATGATATTAAATATATGTATCTTGAAATTTTCAACCTCATTGCTAACTTCGAATAATATTTTCCATAGCATTTGTTTTTTGCTCTTTGCTGAGCATTCAGGTTGAACTAGCATTTATTGAACAACGTTATTTGCTAGCAGCTTTCCAAACATTATCTTGTGTCATCAGCCAATAAAACTGTAAAATAGGTACTCATATTCCTGCTGTGTAGGTGAAATATAAAATCTGAGCAAGATAAAATGACGTGCCCAGAGTTCATCACCAGCAAACGATAGGATCCGGGTAGATCCCCATCCTGAAGGCCAAGTTCTCTGCCCTTTCACCTACCGCCCAACTAACTGGCCCTGCAGGTGAGTGTACCAGAATGTGTCGACCAACATCATCGTGGCCGAGTCCTCTCAGAACCTCACGTTGTAAACCATCCAGAATATTTACACGAGTATTTTCCCCTGGGCTTCCACAGACCTCTAAGGCCATCACAGAAGACATCAAAAAGCCTGAGACCAGAATTCGAGTTCTGGCACCAGCTCTTTATGAGACTTTGTACAATATTTATCTTTTGCGTGTGTCAGTTTTGTTACTTTCAAACTGAGGGTAATAACTGTGACAAAATGTGATGTTCTGTTGTTTTTATTCTTCTATTTCATTCTCTCACATGATGTAGAGAGGGCTTCCAGTATACACTTCCATGTTAGGTTGAGTCAGACAGCAAAAATTAAGAGAGAGTTTTGTTTGCTTTGCTTTTAAAACTGGGAGAACTGCTGGGTGAGGTGGCACACCCTGTAATCCCAGCACTCTGGAAGGATGAGTGAGGCAAGGGGCTCTCAAGTTTGAAGTCAGGCTGGGCAAAATTTTGAGATAGTCTTTCATAATTACAGTGAAGCTTTTTCTTATTCCCGAAACTGGTGCCACAAAACTGGTGTCTTTGGAGCAGATACACCTACTGAAAACAGTTCCTTACTTTCCAGATGAGGAAAAAGGAGGAAGAAAAGATAAAAAGGCATTTTTATCACATGAAATTCGATTACCCAGAATTATCCTCACTCATTCCCCACAGCAACCCTATGAGGGAGGCACTACTATGGTTACATACACCGCCCAGATGAAAAAACTGAAGCAGGAGAGGTAGAGTTGTTCACCCAAGATCCTCAGTGCCCTACGTGACCGAGGACTAGGGATTCAAACTCAGTCTGAGATTAGAGTCTGTACTGCTGAGCAAGGTAGCTAAATTAGGTAAAAGAAAGCTCTTGTTTTTTTGAGTTCTCCTCTCCACAAAACATTGTGACCTCTTCCTCCAATGCACATGAGGGTGGTGTATTGTAATTTAGACTAGAATCCATTTATCAGATGAAGTAGAAATTTCCAATGGGAAGATGAACGTGCACACAAGTAAGGACCCTGTGTCTCCAAGTCAATAAGAATTGATTGAAAAATAAGCAACTGCCCTTTATCTGTTACAGTCAAGCGCAGTCGCTCCTTTACTAAACGGTGATGAAAAATGTAGATTGATCTGAACACTTTCTCAGAAAGCAAGAACATCTCCACGTGGACTGCTGTGGCGAAAACTCAGACGATCTATTTATTTAAATGTTGCTTGTCATCTCTGGCTAAGTTTATATTACACAGAAAGCCAGTTAAAGCCTTTCCACCTTCAAAATTTAGGGCTATAATTTTCATTCCCCTAAAAGGGACTGGCAATCTTGCTAGTCCTCAAAATAATTGAGATTGTCCCCTCAACAAGTGAGATGGGCTTATCTCTTTGTTTCCTCTTCTTCTTCTTCTTCTTCTTCCTCTTCCTCTTCTTTTGTATTTTTTCCAGAACTTTCTGGTCTCAGAGAACAAGTAACAAGAAAAGAGAAAAAGCATATTGTGTTGTGGGAAGTATTATCCACCCAAGCAAATTATGGCAGGCTGACACAGGAAGTTGCCCAGAGGCATTTTATACTAAGGAAGTCTACTGTTTGCACCTCGGGTTATTTGAAATACCAAGAAACTGAGCAGCTTTGCAGTTCAGGAGAACACTGCACTGGCCTCATCAGCCAATCAACACTAGGTGGAAGTGAGCACCCTTGCAGGAACGTCACAGCTACTTCCATCCCAGGAGGAGTTAGTCACAAGCAGTGCCCAAGAGAATGGGGAAAGAAACCAAAGCACCGCACGTGCCCAAAGCAGGTGAACTCCTGGAATGAAGCACCCACCTTGAGGGCAGATAAAGAGACACCTATCAAAATTGCGCAATTTCAAATCAAAAGTGCTGAAAAACAAGAAAAAGAAAATTTTATACTAATTGAACTTCTGAAAGTGATTTACTGTGGAAACCAGAAGAAAAAGTCACAGGTTATTTTGTCATTCTCATTCTAATGTATCTGGGCCTCAGAAGATATTTGAATTACAAATTCTAAAATCGAAAGGTGCTGATCTCTTAGCCTCTTGACAACAGCATAGATGTCCACTTGTCTCTTTGGTTCTACTTCATTCGTTTTCTTCTTCCTTATAGTTTTCTTCTGTATGAAACTTCAGCATTTAATGAAGAGACATAAAGGGCTGAGATGTAATTATAGTGATTACAATGCTTAAATTACAAGGTAAGAGAAACTGTTATATGAAAAAGAGTTTCATGAAAACCAAAATTAGGCCAGAATTTATTTTAATATTGGTGGTTACAAAAGACAATGACATTAAGATAAGCAAATAATTCAGATAAAAGTCAGGCACAAAAAAAAAACATCCTCCAAACATAGGAAGAAAAAGAAAAAAAGAAAAGATTTTTAAAATCTTGACAGATGAGGAAATAAGATAATAAACATCAAAACTATTACGCATATTTGTCCCCAAGGGGGAAAGTGTAAATGATTGAAACTGAAGCAATGTCAAGACCCCAAAACACAGTCACAAACTCTGGAAGACACTCAAAATATAATAAAATTAACGACATTGGATCCTGTAAGGGGGAAAAATGAATGTGATTGTAATAACTAGTGAAATCAAAATAATGTATATCATAATATTATACCAATTATCTTTTCTTTAAATTTTCACAAATGCACCACATCTATCTAAGGTGACAACATTAGCTAAATCCCTTAAAGAGTGTATGGGAACTCTGTACCTTAGTGACCCTTCAAAACTCCAAATGACTTCAAAAGTGTTTCTAATGATGAAAAAAATCAAACCAAAGGAATCAATCCTTTTCATATTAAAAGTTATTAAAACTTTAGATCGATTCAAGTAAAATTTTGACTTATTTACATGAAATAAGATGAAAATAAAATCCTATAAACATCTAGAAAAAGCCAGGCACCTAGCTCCATAGGCCAATAAGCAAAGCGTCAAAATACAATGTTTCAAAACTAATGGGAATTACAAAAAAAAAAAAAATCCAGAAAGCAATCACCAGAAATGTTAAATAACTTGTAAAGCTTTTGAATTCTCAAGTAGATTTTTCAAGATTAAATGAACAGAATTAGTATAATACATTCTTGAAAGCATCTGAATACTCTAATTTTTTTCCTTAAAATCATATAAACGTTTCCTTTTTTAAAAAACAATTCATAGGTGGCACACATACTACATATGTACACATACACATTCTGTACATGTTTGTATTTGTATAAATACATATACATACAGGCAGATATATGTATAAAACTTTAATGTTATAAATGGCCATGCTTTTTCTAATTCTCCAAGAGATAATTGATAAAAATAAAACAGTAAGCTAGAAAATAAAATAAATGCACAGGCCATAAAGGAAATCAAAAATATAATTACAGACTGTTACAACAGTGAAACGGAAGAACTGCATGTGAATTTATGGGCTGGAGGAATGGCTCAGGAGTTCAAGGGCTTGCCTAGCAAGAGCTAGGTTAAATGCTAAGTACTTGATTTCAATTTCCAGCACCACATAAGCTGGGCTTGGTGATGCACACCTGTAATCCCTGCATTTGGGATGCTGAGGCAGGTGCATTGCCATGAGTCCAAAGCCAGCCTGGGCTCCATAGTGAGCTCAGGACTAGCCTGGGCTATAGAGTGAGACCCTGTCTCTAAATAAATAAATGAATAAATAAATAAATAAATAAATAAATTTTTAAACGCTGGAGCCAGACATTATGGCACATGTCTGTAAGACCAGAATTCTGGGAGGCTGATGCAGGAAAATCACAAGTTTGAGCTGAGTCTGATCAACTTATCAACTTAGTGAGACTCTGTTTCAAAATAAGAAATTGAAAAAGGGCTGTGATACGGCTCAATGTAAAAGCCTTGTGTTCTGCCCCCAGTTCAAAAAGAATAATAAAAAGAGCTGGCTTTTTCATATACTTCTTTAGTCTTTCCTTTTTGAAGAGTCAAAAGTCTAATTCACTTCCCTTTACTATTAAGTTGATAGAAATTTCTGTGCTATCCTAAAACTGATCAGTCGAGTCATGTGTACGAAATCATGCGATGGAATAGTTCAATGTCCAAAGCAGAAACTTGTCTGAGCATCTGGATATATTCTAGAAGACATATGATGAATATGAGGCATAGATAAAACAAGCAATGCGAGCAGATTTTAGCAGTGTATGTCCAGAACTACTGAGACTGCCAAGGAGACTTTAGTGAAAGGGTGAGAGAGTACTCACGCCCCTTAGGAAAAGCTATTCTCAAATGAAGGTCAGTGCAACATTCTTCAAGTGAGACTAACAGCTATTCTTGCTCTAGGACTATGCTCCCTAAAAACTAGTTGAAGTAATTTGACAGTACTTTGATTTTCTTAGCAACTTACACACTGTAAGAGAAAACATCGTCAACTGACATGAGAAGAACAGTCCTAATGGTTGTATTTCTCATTGTACATTCACACATTTGCATTCAGATATTCTTATGTGAATTCATATTATCCCTGAAAGACTGAACTCTGTTCAGTGAAGCAACAGACTTGAGTTCCTGGACCTGGAAGACACATGGCCACAAGATTAATCAGAACCAATACATTTTTGTTTTCTTTCTTGTGAATGATACATCCCATTGCCATCTACAATCTTTCAAATACGTTAGGAGGTTCTGCTAGCATAAGATTTAACCTAAAAGGCTAAAAAAAGGGAAATGCAACCAGTATGGGAGAAATTGAGAGTGCATTTGAAACAAGTACCTTTTTTATCTTAGCCTCAGAAAGTCAACCTCAACTACGCATCTCTGTTGACATCTCAACAATTGCCACCTTGAGTGCATTCCATCTTTGACATAGGGTAGTGCAGTTCTCCAATTGTGGCTCCCAGACCTTCATCATCAACATCGCCTTGGAAATAATTAGAAGTAAATACTCTTGGGTTCCACCACAGACTTTATGAATCCAGAACTCTAGAGACAGGGCCCAGCAATGTTTGACTTCACAAACACCTGAAGGTGATCTGGACACAAGGTGGAAGGTGTGACGTGGCATCCTTTGGAATTTTCCACTAAACTCACTAATCACGAGTGGCAAGTATAATGCTCTCTCTACAATATTACAGTCAACTTACCCTCCCCGAGGTATTTTGCAAGCATGCGGTCATTAATTTAAACTGATTTGTTTCTTAATGTCATTTGTCACCATTAGCAAACCAAGTTGCATGCCCCAATAGAAAGAAAAAAAAATCAATTACCACTGTTTTTGTCTTAAGCTGAATAAGCATTATAATAACAGGTCTGCAGCTGACTAGCTTCTCAAAATTTAACTAGTAGATTAAAATGAAGAGTATTTGCTCTGAAAGAAGTGGATGTAAAGGGTTGCTAGACCAACTTGGTGGCACAGACCTATAGTCCCAGCACTCTGGAAGGGTTGGGTAGGAGGATCATAAGTTCAAGCCTGACCTGGGCAATTTAGTAACAGTGAGAACCTGTCTCAAATTCAATACTAAAAAATAATCCAGGGGTATAACTCAGTGTTCAGGCCCTGAACACAATCTCTAGTACCACCCCCCCCCCCCCACCCACACACTCACCCCTCAAAAAAACTACTAAATAAGTCCGGAGAACTGGGACAACTTTACCATCTCTCTCTTGGCTTTCACACCTCCATCTTCTTAGAACTATAAGTTTAGAAGAAATTAACCATTCTTAAGTCATATGCTAATGTTTTCTAAATATCTTTATTTTATCGATTTGTCAAATGCACTTTATATGAGAGGTTCAGTGCCTAAATTATTATGTGGTGTTGAGGAACATCAGAGATGATTGAATAAAGATATATTATATAAAGAACTATAGATCTAGCCTTACTCTCTGCATGTCATAAAAATGTACAATCAAGAATAACTGTTAATTTCTCCATAATCTCCAAATCATTTTGCTCATATGGAAATGAGACAAAATTCACCAACTTCCTTAATGGACAGTCACCAATGTGACAAGAATATTCTGGACATTGAAGGATACCAGAATGATACTCGGTTTAATGAAAACATAAACATGTCTAATTGCAACATGAGAGAGAAATGGGATTAATTGTTGTAATTAACATGACTAGTATAAAGTAATGATGAAGATGGATCTATAATCATGAACGGATACTTTCTGGGAAAAACCAAGGTCAAACACTACTGTGTTAGTCAGCTTTCTGTTACTATTACAAATACCTGAGATAAAACAGTTGATAAAGAGAAGCAGTCAATTTTGGCTTACAGTTTGGTAGGTTTCAGTCCATGATTAATTGGCCTGTTGCTTTCAGGTCTATTGCAAAACAGAACTTCGTTGCGGGAATCCAAGGTAAACAATGTGACTCACCTCATGGTGGCTAGCAAACATGAAAGGCAGAGGCAGACAGGGGCCAGGATCCCCATGTTCCCTTCAAGGTCATCCTCCCAATACCTTACTTCTTCCAACTAGGTCCCATGGCTTAAAGGTTTCACTACTTTCCAACAGGCTTGGGGGCAGCCTGTAACATGTGAGCCTTTGAGAACCTTTTCAGATCCAAATTTTGGCAGTTAGACTTACTTAAGAGAAGTTTCCACAAAATATTATGAGTGTACAGAGTAAGGGGTTTAAAATTTGATTTTAAAACTCAGGCAAGGCAGTTTTATCAAGTTCTTGGCCAGTAAGTAGAGTATCTACAAGGCATGAGAAAATTTTCAACCAATAAAAAACATGGATGAGAAAAAATGTAAAATACAGTATTTTATGATAATATGAACAAGTAAGATTAGTAGAAATTTAAAGGAGAAACAGAAAAAAAATGTGGACATAAAAGCAGGTTGAGAACAGATCAAGAAGAATAAATTCCATAAGAATATTCACTTTATTCTAGAAGCAATTAAGAGTCCCAAAGACTAATCAACTTACTGTGGTCAGGGACACTATAATCTTAAACAAGTTCTTATAGTGTGAGTGTTGAGTCCATCAAATAAATAGGGTAAAACAAGGGACATGATACACTTTACTTGACTTTCTGCTGCATCTAAAACCTAACTGTGAGTGGCAAATGTGGAGTGGAATATAAAATCATCATATTTGAATGATCCTAGGCATGACATTCTAATTTAAAAGCACACTTCACCATTCCCAATTGCTTCATATTGAATAAACAAACACATGTAACTGGAATCTTGAAGCAATCTGTGTTTGAGAGATGACCTTAGGGCAGACATTTCTTGTTCTATTGTTAATTTTTAAGTTTAATCTGTGTATAAAACATTCTTTTTATCTGTCACATATTTTTAAAGCTCACAACCCTTCCTTATGAGAAAATTTATTAAATGTAAGATGACAGCAATATCGATATTTATTCTTTAGAAATTTATTTCTATGGCTTTAGTTTGCTCTTTGATACAAAGGAAAGTATTTCGATGACAGAAAAAAGAAAAAGGGGTAGGAGGAAAAAATAAAGAAGTGAAAAACAGATGGAAACATCAAAAAGGGAGAAAAAGGTCTGAAGAAAAGATGAGTCGGTACCTGGGAAATCTAAATTGAGTAACTTTTTCTGCCATGATAGAGTCTCTCCAGAGAGCTTGAGTTTGGATGGCCCAAAGTACACAATATTTGTGTTGCAGCATCCATATTTGACAAGTAAAATAGATGAAAGAATGATCCTAAGAGAAGCAGAGCTAGAAAGCAATCCTGTCACTCAGATTGAGGGATAGAATAAAAATGAATTGGTTGTCTAGAATTTCCAATCTAAGAAAATAAGATATCAACCCCACAGAGTACTGGCTGGATCCAGAGAATAATTAGTAAGGAAACGACCGCATGTCATCAAAAAGTCCCCATGAACTTGAGAAATGGGTTTCTGTATACCAAGGAGAACAAGAGCTCAGTTCTGTGCGCAGCAGGGGTAGCACGAACCTGGGAAGTGTCCCAAAGGGCTCTGCTGAGAGCTGTGGCTGGGGTAGAGGCAGGAGTGCTGATCCTGGGGCCTGTGCCACGTAGGGCTGGAGGCAGCTGGTGGACAGAATGCTTCCAGGCCAAGGGTACCCCCGCATTTGTGGGCAGGAAGGGCGGGCCCTCTCTTCAGGCATGCTCTGATGCTCCAGTTGAAATGGTCATAAAAGAAGCCTTCTACTGCTCTGATGTAACTATTGAGTTCTCAACTCTGTTCAACATTTATTTTTCTTTCCTCAGCCATCTGACAATTGTTTGGTTTGGGACGCTGGCTGCCGGCCATTTTCCTTGTCAAAGCGCTGCTCAGAGAAAGCTCCACACTATAAATCTTCCTGGGTGGGCAGAGGGACTGTCCCTACCCAGGCTGAGACAGCTCACAAAGGCTGTGTTTAAGTCCTGTGAGGTCAGTCAGTGGATATAGGGGGCTCGAAGCAAAAGAGCCAGGTTCAGAATAGGAACTCACAGCCGGGTCACTGAACATTAAGGAACAAAGAAAGTCTAGAAATCTGATCTCCGTATACGTGCATAAAGTGATTTCTCCAACTAGCAGGATCAATTGCGACATGGTCTTCAAATTAAAGGCTCTTGTGTCTAAATACAGCGGGCAATGTGTTCTGGGAAAAGCATCATTCTGGGAAGCAGAGTGAGTGTTGGTGTGAGTTCCGTCCAGGTGCTAAACACCCCATCCTCCTGCCCCTAGTGTTTCAGCTTCCAGGCCCTGAAAATGAGTTTCCCATTTGACCAGGCTGTTCAAGGCTGTCTTCAGACCTCAAATTCCAGCACATCGTATTGTATGTAAGATGTTCCTTGAACTTTCCCCTTGGCACTACCACACACTCACATACAGTCTCATCTGGGTATTTTCAAACAGTCCTTTCCCTGAGTTTTTTGTTGGACTGAGTTATAGCTGAGGCGGATGACATTTGCTCAGTGGATCGTGGGGAATCATGAACTTTGTGCACTTAAGAGGAGAAGGTGAAGAGGGACCTCCTTCTCAGGAAACAGCCTTCTACATGCCTGTTCGGCTTATTCTGAAGTTACGGGGCTTGAATTGTCTCAAACCTCTGGTGGAACGAATTATTGTAGAGTTTGCCCTACTTGTCCATTATAGTTCTGACTAGGCAAACTCAGCGGCCCACACTCCTCATTTAAAAAACAGCAGTGGGATGTTTGCCCTAAACCGTGTACATTTGTCAGCTTTCGACTTCCCTTTTCTCAGCACTTAATTCAACTGCCTCTAAAAATACTACCAATAGTAATGACCCCAGTCAGGCAGCAGTGACACAGTAGTAATTAGCATCTAATTTGTTTAGTTATTGAAACTGAAAATAAATTCACACATGTAAAGAGCTATGAAGTTTTTGCCTTGTTTTTCATGAGCGCTTTGTATAATCAATGTTATTTATCACATATGTTGCAGCTTAGCACAGAGAGATATTTTACAAAAGTGTGTGTTTTTGAATAGAAATGGGCTACAAGTTCAAAAGAGTTTTCCTGTGCATTCGGGAATGTTGATAGGTCTGTGAGTGTGAATCACAGGCTTTTATAATAAAATGTGCATTGGTTCTTCTTGTCCAGAGAGTGGCCAAAGGATACCAACCAGATTGCTGGAGGGGCCAAGTTCCCAATCAGGTGAAATGAATCACAAAGAGAGGACTAGGATAGCACTAAGGCGCTAGGGGAAATGAAGACTATGTCCTAGACTCAGATACAATGAATGAAAGCTCAGAGTTTAAGGCCTCATAGTGATTTTGGCTAAGAGGCAGAGAACAACCTGAACACTAGCACAGCTATCCCATACAGATGTACAAGTTGAGCGCTGCACAACTTTACACGGCAACTTTAACCATTCATGTGGCAGTCATCATAGATGTGCATATTTATAATAGCAATTCTTCTGGTAGATGGCAGTAAAGTGTCATGAGGAAGGGACCCATTTTCCTAATCTCTTCAAGACATAGCATGCACTGGTGGCAGTCCTTGGAATTAGACAGAAAATAAATGAGGATTCCTGTCTTTAATTAGCAATTAGCACTTTTGCCATAGGCAATGGCCAACAAGCAAAGTAAGGAGTATCAAATCTCACTTACCATAAATGTGAATTATAATATCAAGATGTAATTTCTATTTATCATCTGTCAAAGATGTCAATGACTGCTAATGCTTTCATGTTGGTGAGAGTGTCAAGAGACAGGAACTCTCACGCGGTGTCATGGGAGTATAAACTAACATAACCTTTTTGTAAGGCACTTCCGCAACGTGTATCATAATTAGGAAGGTGCATCCTATTTGACCTACCATTTAAATTTGAGAATCTGTAAGAAAGACTGGCACTGGTATATCTACACATGTTATACTAAATACATACCAGGATAGTTATTACAATTTCATATTGATTTGTGGAAAACTAGAAGCCTACATAGCATGTTTATCAAATTTTGATGTGTCCCTGCTACCATGCACCTAACATGCCACGAGGTAGAGATTGATATTGCATTGTACTTGCACTATAAATGAGACTAGAAAGAAGCACTAACGCGAAAATGTAGAAATATTGGAACGCAATATGTGTCTATGTTCATTTTGAAAAGAGAGGAAGACAGAAAGAAGAGAGAGGAAAAGGCAATAGGAAAAGAAAGAGGAAGAAGCAAAGGATATGCAGTTTTATTTGTATAAAAAAAGAATCCGAAAAGAAACAATAAACTCCCTATGTAGTTACCCTAAGGAGTGGGGGGACAGGAGGTTGCTGTTTTCTATGATTTCTTTTTTTACATGATACGGTCACTTTTGTAACATGTGTTCACTGTGCACTTGTTCCACCTTTGGAAGAAGAACACCTTCTCCCCACATGCTAGCCAAGCAATGGCTCGGCTTAGTTGGGTCCTTGATCAAATGTCACATAGAGGGCTATCCTAACTACCCTAAATAAAATGATACCTTCACCAGGCCCAGTTCCCTCACGCTTCTATTTCTTATGGCCTTTAAGGGTGCCTCATCTGATGTGATTGTCACTTACTTGTCTATCTGTTGGCTTATCTCTCTTCCCCCTTAAAGTAGGCTTTGTGAGTGCAGGGACTTTGCTCTATTCCCTACACTGTCCTCGCGGGCTAGAAGACTCTAAGATACTTTACGATTTTACAGTATATATAATAAAACATGGTCAGAAGCTTAGCTTAGCTGTACATTGGGAATTCATACAGGATGACCAACTGGGGACATGCAGAGGAAGGGAAGTCTGACTCAAGAGCCACATTCCAGAGGTGGCAAGCCCAAGCCCAGTTACTGACCACCACTACCAACAAAGCACTTGTCATTTATTGGGAGAGATGGTAAGAGAAATTTTTATTGAGATGTTACTTTGATGAGTATCAGAAGTAAGGTCACAAGCTATTTCAGATGTAACTAAAAATGCAATACACACACTTTCTAGGCTCACGGAAAAACAGAATCCCGGGTTCCAGTGAGCGCCTCAAGCTGCAGCCCTGCTCAGCCTGGTTCCCAGAAGGAGAATTCTCATGTGTCAGATGTCACTCAGAAAGCAAAGGCCCGCTGCAAAGCCTGAGTTAACGCTTCATGAGGAGAATTCTGGGACTGCCTCACAAAATAAGAGAGTGGGGTTTCCTGACCCCACAGAGGGGAACACTCCTACCCTTTATAGCTCCATGTAGAACCATATTGAAGCCTGAGCTAGAAGGGAAAATCCCACTTTTGTCTAAAATTTGTATGTTTTCCCACCATGGTTATATTTCATTAATTCTGTTTTTTTAAATAATATATTAAAATATTGATATTACTTTGATGATTGAGTTTTTGGCTTTCCCTTACATTTCGTGTCCCAAGCAACAATTTCACTGTATCACCTTGCCCAGCCCTTCCGGACTCCTATTCTGCAGGTCAGTGTTGCTTCAGTGATTCTCCCCGTGTGTCTCAGAATGTGTCCTGAGATTTGCTCTAATCCTGCCAGGCAGTGGCATTGTGGAATCGTATCTACCCGCTCTACAACAAACTTCCTGGATAGTATACCAAACCTCATTCAACCTGCCAGACCACTATCATCCAAAAGAATAACAGTTTTCAGGATTAAATTAAGCCAAGGTTAACTCTCTAAGCCAAGGTTAACTCTCAAACACCTACTTTTCACCTGTCAAGCACCAAGAATGTAAAAAGAGTAGAATGCATGTATTGGCTGCATAATCTTTGGGCAACACATCGCTTGCATGAGCCTCTGCCAGTACCCTTGTGACAACTAGTGATTGTGAGTCGTGCCGTTTTCAAGAACGTCCTTTGCCTGTATAACCCTCAACCCCCTCAAAACTTGTGATCATTCACAAGTCATGAGCCTTCCCATTCTTAAGGAACCACTCAGATTTACAAACAGAGTGATTTTCACAGATTTTTTTATGGTCCTTACTCCTCCTGGTGACGGGCGCCACTGCATTCTGGACACACTCCTTGTAGCCATTACCCATAGAGCATTACAGGCTCTCAGTGACTGCTACTCTCTGGGTGTCCCATCACCCTCTAAACAACGCGTGTTCCAAGCCCTCCCTGCACCCCAGGACACGGAACCATCTTTTAATTTTCCTTGTTAAAACCATCTGAGTGGATTCTGTTTCACGCTGGGACCCTGACTGATACATCACATATGATAAATTGCTTTTAAAAATTTAAACAAACACAAAATGTTAGGGAAGGAACAGTTAAAATAAATAACATCATTGATGAGTTAAGCTTATACAGAAAGTACTAAGAAAACATCTGTCACAACAGAGTGTTATTTGTGAGCCCTTTTACTGCACGTCCCATTTACAAGCTGACACTCCGCACTTGGAGGCTTCGGTTTAGCTCCAACTGTGTTTTCATTATGATTTTGAGCTTAATTGTGAAGATTCACTGTCGGCTAAAATCTGCCCATGCCAAATCTACATTTATCCCTCACTTAATTTACCCTTCAAAAAGTGCTGAAATAAATATTTTAGAAAATTCTAACATACAGGGTATACCAATCAAAGCCTAACAATTTGAATACCAGTTTTAATTCATATATTAAAACACTAATAATCCATCATGTGTGGTAGCAGGGATATTTATAAATTATGAAACTTGATTAAAGTCTATAATATTCGCAATTGATCCAACTAAAAAAATTAACTAAATATCCTTGAAAGTGTTTTCTAATATTATTGAACTTACTATTAAGTAACCAAATGAAAAAACTCTAAGCTCAATAAGATAAAAATTGAGTATGAATCCTTAATTAAAACATATATTTTCAATACATACTTTTAAGTCAGAAATTACTACTTGATAATTTCATTATTTGAGATATGAATGTTTCTCCATTGTAATAAATCATTAGTATTGCCATATTGTATCTAAAAACTTATAGAAATTTTCTTCATCTGTGAATAGGGTCTATAAATAGTCCTGTACATGTATTATATTTGCATTTTACAAATTATGTACCTGAAATTACACAACTATACAGAAGAAAGCTTTGCTTTTCCACTTGCCTGTGTGCAGGATTTGGACAATCAAAATTAGCTGCCAAGAAACTAAGTGAATGTTTGTAACATGCTTGCCACAGACGTCCACATGAAGTTAGCGTTAGATGGTGTCAGCTGTTATTGTCCTCTAGTGGCCGAACCCATGTGTTCCCTGGACCAGAGGCATATTTACTCTGAAGTTAATGAACTTGAGCTTAAGGACTTCTTTTGCACTCAAATGTAAGAATATCAAGACAGGGTGGAAGTCATAGATTGTTCTAGGAGGCAGGAAAAGTCAAGCTGTGTAAGGTACCATTTCTATATAGAGTCATTTCTATCCAGTTTCCTAAAAGAAAGTCACAATCTATTAGTCTCTGATAACATATTGTTTCTTTGCTTACTCTAAATATTCATGTTCTTACATACTTTATCCAGAATTTCAAATTATTTTTCTTAAAGATGATCTATTAGACAACCTTAACTTCAGATAGATGATTGACCTAATCAGATTTTCCACACATAATTTCATCTACTCATTTCAACCTCAAAAATTTCTTGCATGGATATAGAGTCTTGTTGCCAAGGAATAGCGACTTAAAAAGACTTTAGCATCATTCAACAAAGAAGGTGCATCTGACAACGAAAGAAACCTAGTCCGGGAGTCATGCAGTGTTCAGAGGAGCACTACTGAAAGGAATCTGAAAGTCAGCGAGGCCCAGGAAGGAACCTGAGGACCGACCCTGTAGGAGGTGGCATGTGACAGCAGCCACCAAGAAAAAATGGGAATGTTAAACTGTTCCTAAGAAACACACTTCACCTTTTTGATTCATTTTTCCATCGATTTAGATCATGCTGAAAGTCAATAGCATTTTTCAATTCCTAATTCAACAAATAAATCTAAGGCCAAGAAAGGTAATATACTATTTTTAAAGATCCAATAAATATAGTGTAAAATTAGCTCCCTTTCTCCTCTGTTTCTTCATTTCAGAAACATTTAACAAGGAAAGGCAGTCATTCCATTCATTTTGTGAAACGGTGTCAACTTGTCAAAACTTTCAGTTAGCCATTTCTTCTGTAGGCATATTCTGCAATATTGATTTCTTTGCGTTTTACCCTTAGCTTCTAAAACCTAATTGTGGTAAAAATGATCTTGTTTATTTCCAAATAAATATTCAAGAATATGCATGGACTTCAAAAATAATGAACATATGTGTTTAAATTAAAATGAGATGTCGGGGATTAACATGAAAATACAGCCATTGTAAGGTCTATCTCATCATGTTTGCCAAACTTTGAAGTCCGGGCGAACGTCCCATTTCTGTGCCCGCGGGAAATTCTGCAAGTTGCTGATTCCTGAGACACTGCCAAGTCATCCACAAAAGGAGGCATGAGATTAGGTTCCGTGTAACACAAATACCATGAGATTAGGTTCCGTGTCACACAAATACCGTGAGTCTATCAATGCGATCTAGTGGCATTCCTTTTGTTTATATATCTGGCAAATGATTAACACTGTATTTCAAATCTGAAAGAGGAGGGACACAACAATAACACACAAATTTTTTAAAAAGCTTTTGCAAAGAGGAGTAGGAAGTCCAAGATATTGCTAATTAATCATCTGGACAAACAAGATGTTGTCTCCTTACATTCCAGCTAGTCTTTCCATTCAAATGTGTGTTTTCAAATAATTATCTTTTGATGAGACAGGAATACACACAGAAGATCCAGAAGGAATCTTTTCTTGCCTGTTTTAAAGACAGGACTCACTCCTTTCTTAATTTAGAATGAGAAGGAAAAGACTGTTTTAAGTTCACTGCGTTTGGAAGGAGAATAGATTAAAGCCCATGTAGTAGACCTTACTTTTTACAAAGAGAAGGCAGTAGAAAATCTATATAAATAAATTTGTTTGTGTTTTATTTCCTCCTATTGAACAGCAACAGGCTGTTGTTTTAGCGCCCCACGTTTTTGTTTTGTATTTGTTGTTAGCAATGATTAATAATTGCAGCATAATAAACTATCCCAAATTTGGTGACGTAAAGCAACAACCATTTCATTACCCTCATAGATTCTGTGGTTAGAGAATTGAGGCAGCATGTGTGAGATGATTGCTCTGCTCCATGATGTTTGAGACCTCACGTCGTGGTACCAGGTGACTGTAACAACTGGGGTTAGAATCTTTTGGGGACTCTCCACATGCAGGTCTGGTGTTCAAAATGCAGTGACTCAACCAATGTGATGCTGATCAGAAGTATCCACCACGGTGCCCCTCCATGATGCTGGGACTTCTTCACAGCATGGAAGAATCAGGGTAATTACTTTTTACCTGGCAGCCCAGGTGCTGGAGAGCCAGCATTTCTGTGAACATGGCCTGACCTTGGAAGACACACAGCATCAGTTCTGTGCTCTATTTTTGAAGTCCTTCAGGCCCACTTAGATTCAAAGGGAGTGAACGTAGATATTACCTCTTGATGAGATACCTAAAAATCTGTGGCTATGGTTTAAAATTACCAAAACTATATTCTCTTAAATGTCAGTAAAATACTATTATTCAGATGTTTATTATGTACCATGTATACATAACCTTAATTCTTTTTTTATTATTTTAGGGTCCAGGGCATCACACACATATCCTAAGGCAAGCACTCTACAGTGGAGTAGTTTCAGTTTTATCTTATTTTGAGACAAGAACCATGCTAAATTACCCATGCCTCAGACTCCCAAGTAACTAGGATGACAGGTGTGTGCCGGTGTTCCTGTTTACCCTTTGCAACAGCTCTAGGAAGAAGTGATTATTTCTGTTTAAGAGGTAAGGCATCAAAAGCTCAGGGGGTTGAAACTTAAGTACACATAGCATTATACAAAGTCCTGGTCTATTTGTTTTCAAAGCTTCATAATTTCCCATATTTTACAGAGTCCACTTTATGTTTGCTTATATTAAAATTTTTTTCTAGTAAAGATGCTTCACTTATTTTTCACTGAATATAGAGCAATCAAAGCTTTTTTTGAGACAGGGTCTCTCTCCATAGTCCAGGGTGGTCCTGAACTCACTATGGAGCCCAGGCTGGCAATCCTCCTGCCTTAGTCTCCTGAATGTCAGGATTATAGATGTGTGCCACCAACCCCAGCTTATGTGGTGTTGGGTAATTAAACCCAGGGACTTGTGCTTGCTAGGCAAGTATTTTCATTGTGGCAACCAAATCTTATCAAACACTAAAAATTAAATAAGTTCAATGCATTTAAGATACTCATTAATAAAAAGAGTACATTAATTTCCTTTTATAACAAGTCACCACAAATTTAGTAGTTTAAAATAACACAGATTTATTGCTTTTGACGTCTTGAGGTACGAAGTCCAAACTGGGTTTCATCGCACTACAATCAAGGTGGAGACAGAGTTGCATCCTCCGACGGTTCTGGGAAGCCTCTGTCCGTTGGCCTTGTCCAGCTCCTGGAACATGCCCTGTTTCTTGGCGCCTGGCCCCTTCTATCTCCAAAGCCAGGCACCACTTTTATTCAGCTTCTGTCTTCAATCTCTGACTCTGATTTTCTGGCCCCTTTCCTTCCTCTCAAGGACCCTTGAGATTACATTGGGCCCAGAGAGATCAGATGATATATTTTCTGCATGTCAAGACTTAATTCTACCTGCAAAATTCATTTGCATGCAGCTCATGCTGGTGTGATTCATTTTGTAAGGCAACATATCCTCAGGTTCTGAAAACTGGGTTGTGTACCAGATAGAAGGGCAATGCTTCTACGTAGCATAGGACTGTTACCCAGTCAGAGCAGCTGTGCACATATCATCCGTGCTCTCCAATTAAACCGCCTCTATGTTCTCTCACTCACTCACAAGAATGTGCGAGGTTTACCAATTATTAGGTTGCTATTGCAACATTTCCTCTCTTCCATTCAAATTAGCCATCCCATCAAGTTCTCAAAGGCATCTGTTCATCAGTCCTGGGAACTTCAGACCGTCTCCCCATTTCACTCTTCCAGCACCACTGTGGGGAACAGCGTGCCCTGCTTTGACAAAGTGCCCCCACACTCTCCCTCACGAATCCCCTCATATATGGTACGACTGTGTTGTGACTGTGCCCAAATAGACTTTCCAATCACAGAGATCTGGCCAGATTTGAAGTGGCACATTAATACTTTCTTCCAGTGTGGAACATTTGTATCTGCTGCACCCCGAAGGTGGTGAGGAAATGCCGGATTGCAAGCAGAATTTTGCCTCTAAACTTTGGTAGGTAAGGTGGTGGGGACCTTTCTCCAGCTGGCCACCACTTCTTGTCAGGTGATGTTTTTCACCACCACCACCCACCCTCCCTAGTTTCAATAAGAATAAAATGTGGTTAACAAAAGAGAAAAAGTCAAAAGGTTGAACATTTTAGTCCCAGTTTTCATGCAGACATTCTCATTTGTTCAAGTTTAGCATTTAACCACAGGCCATGACTGGAATTTATTAACTTGCTAAAATTGATGCTGTGAGATCTTCAGCCATTGCCTGGTGACTCTTTGCTTAATTACCCATACCTAAAGAGTGGCTTTGGCTGATTTGTGATTCTTACAGCTTTCTAGGCCTGTGCGCCCCTCTGTTCAGGCACAGCACAGGTCATCCAGTACCTACCGGAAAGCGCCCTCCAGAAATACGTGTATGACCTACTTACACGAGACTGGTGCATCCTGAATTCAAAGAATGCATGACTGCTGATGCAAAACTAAGAATTCACGCTGGGTGGGCAGTGAAGGGCTCAAAGATGCCAGCTAACTCCAAAGAGAAGCTGGGTAATTTTATTCCAATTATACTCTTAGTGCCATGATGTCACAGCATAAATTTGTACTTCTGCATGCAGCTCATGCTGGTGTGATGACAGCTCTTAAAATATTGAGTGATTGTGGGCCCGTCAGCATAAAATTATTCTAACATGGTGCCTTTATTAGTGCTTCAATAAATGCCATTCTTCTTGTGTTCTGAGGTGGCATTTGCAAATGAGCTAATTTCTCTGCAGTAAAATAATTGTGTTGCATTTATTTTGCAGGGGAAAAAAAACAGTGCTATTACATAAAGGGGGCTCTTTTTCCATCAAAACCACGTACGCTGTAGTTAGTCAAGTTTTAAAAAGAATGCATTAACTAAATGACTAGGTAATTATTTAAATGAACTCACTGCTTTAAAAAGCTGTGGATGGGATAAACACCTTAAAAAATTCCTTGTTATTACAAAAAGATGTGGCGAATTAGTCACAGGGCATCCACACTCCAAGTGAGAGGGGAAGTATTAGCTGAATGCTCACAGACATCTAAGGGTTCGTTATGAGTCTTTAGACTTCACGCCATTCTAACTCCATTCTCCAGAAATAGTGAAATGGAAGGGGGGATATGAACCTCACTTGGATTTTGTTCTATGTGTTTTGCTGCCTGCAACCTTTAGCCTGGAATTCTGTGAACCTGTTAAAAGTCGCCTGGTCAAAGTCTTACCAGTGCAAGGGTTCTTCCATGCATTACTGACAGACATTGCCAGAAAGCAGGTAGCTGTTCACTCAGTGAAGTCTCCTGTCAAGCAGGCACCAAAGCTTCATGGCATAATTTAGAAGACTGTAGAAAGACTGCCAGACCAAAGCACCTGTAAAACACTCCAATGCTCCTTTACATTCAACTTAAAAGATAAAAAGAAGGAAAGAAGAGAAATGAGAAGAAAACGGGAAAGAAGGTGATACAGAAATATGATCCGGAGAGGGAATCCTGGGAGAAACTGCCAAATTGGAAGTTGTGTTTTAGGATCAAAGTCAAGTAAACACCGCATAAAGAATAAAGTAGGAAAAGTATTTAGACATCCTAGACGAAAAATGAGGCCCCTCCACTCCCTCAAGAGAGCAAGGATTCTCAGTTTTTATTTTCCTTAGACATTGTCTCACTTTTAGCAAGGCCTGTGGGGGGAAAAAAGAAATCAAAGCCTAAATGGCTTTATACTTTAATATGTTTAAAGAAAAACAATATACTATAAAAATTTTTAAATGGGAACTAAGTAACATTAGCTACCAGCCAGTAACCACAAACCAAGTTAGACAATCGGGACAAATCCTTTCCTTTGCCTGTCACTATGAGTTTATGCTATAGTTCTGAACTCTGTTGGGACTAAAAAGTCAGAAACCAGTTAAAAATTTTAGAATTAGATTAAAATGTCAGCTTTTCAATTGGATTGAAGAATCTGCCTCCATATGAGCTTTCAACTGATTTCTACTACTTTAACATATGTCATACTTGACCCCCAGCAGAGAACCCCAGGCCTTGTGGTTATTTGGATCTGGAATGTCCCCTAAAGACTCATGCATTTGGATGTTGTGGAGTACTTGTGAAAATATGTGCTGTTAAGAGGAGGAGACTGGTTGGAATGGGTGGAATCCCGGGCCGTGAAGGGGCAGGTTACGAGGGCATGACCTGGAAGTGTTTATACAAGCTCTGTTCTTTCTCACTCACTTGGCTTCCTGTCTGCCATGCCATGAGCTGCTTTTCCTCCTGCTGGCCATCTGCCATGTGCTTCCACCATTGTCAGCCACCCATGAATGGACTTAGACTTTCCAAACCAAAGAGCTAATCTCATCCTTCCTCTCTTAAGTTATAGATATCAGGCAGTCTGTTCCAGCAAGAAGAAGGCAAAAGAGGCTTCCATAATGGAGCCTAGTGAAGACAGAGACTGGTAGTCAGACAGGCCTAAGGAGAGGAAGAACTTGATCTTGACATGTTCCATTCTATCTCTAAACTCATCAAGAGGAATAGTGACTTTTTCTGCCCAAGGAAGCACTGAAGGATGAGGAGAACATAAGCGTGTTCATTCTATAATCTATTAATTTCACCTTTCTGGCAAACAGGCTGGAATTAATATCCTTTTTACATAAGGCTGAAAACTAGAGACTGTGCTCTCCAATCAAAAATTCCCATTTTATAAATATAAAAACAGAATCATTTTTGTGCTTATCTATTAATTTATTTTGCCGAGTATGTAGTCTATAAATAGAGATTCAATACCCGAATTAGGTTTCTGAATTTAGTGACAGTATTATTTTCTATCACAGTGTGCTGTATTTTAACAATCAGAAATAATATTTATAAGGAAAAGGAAATAAGAATTTAAGTATCTTAAAAACTGACAAAAAATTTACTTTTTAAACTTTTCAACATTTCAGGAAAGTTCCAGGCTTACCAAATTATCTAACAAATATTAGGAATGTGTTTCTAGTCCTAGAAAAAAAGTGCTGCTTATATAATAATTTTTAGCACAATTTAAGTTTTGTTGGGGTAGTAGCTCCTAATCATGGTTGATTTTTGCCTCCCAGGGGACATTTACAACTACAGAAGCCAGTCTTTCTTTGCAAGAAAGACTTAATCTGGCCAAAAAAATCAACTGTTCTCAGTAAGTCTACAATCCCTGAGATAAAGTGGATAGCCAGAGATTATGACTGGGGAGGCAGGAAAATCTTCAAGTCAGCCTTCTGCAATGGCCACTTAGGCTAAAAACGCCTCCAAGATGGAGAATCTTTAGGGTAGTGTTTTGATATCTTCAAAAGCCTCTATCTGACATAAAATACCCTCTGGGTAAAATGCAGACAGATAATGATTTTAATATGATAGCTAGCTATGAGAAAATGAGCTACTAGAAACATCAGGGTAGGGAAAGGCAGAGACCCCACACAAGCCCACATGGGAGACTGTGGAGTCAATCTCTAGGGAAAGCACAAGGATTCTTCCTCGAGGAACTGGGAGAATTCACAAGACGGTCATTGGAGAACCTGTTTTGTTCAGGGCTGACCCGAAGTCAAACAATATAAATGAAACAAATGTAAGTGTTTTTTAGAGAATAACCGATACATTTATCCGAATGTTGGTAAGCAGATGTAATATTTTACAATCTGAAAGATCCAAGTCTGAATTTCAGGGTTGCCATCTTCTATGCTGCTTGACCTTAGGGACATGAAGCTCTTGGGCTCTAGTTTCCTCATTTCTAAATATTGCCAATTTGTTGAGAGTTCTTTTGCTCAATTTAGATAAAAATTATAATTTGGCAAAGGGAAGCTCTGGCTAACATCCCTAATGCCACCAGTTGATTTGGCAGTTACAGGCCTCTGTCACTGGTAGCCAGGCCCCCTTCAACAGAAGCTTGTGACAGATTCCATCAGTCCATTATGATGACTGTGGCCCCTGGCACTGCCAGCGACTGTCCTTGGGTTCTAGTTGGTGCCACGTATCATTGGTTGACTGTGCTGGTTGCTGGTCTCTGTCATGCCAGGCACTGATATTTGGTGCCAGCTCATGCTGGGTACCATAAGTCAACTCTGCCAGTTGCTGGAACCAGGCACTGATCATCCTCAGCTGCTGATCTCTGGAGCTTCTCAGGTCTAACAGCCTATAGTGGTCTTAGCTCTTTCTGTTCAAACAACTGCTCTGTCTGTATTACTGAAGGCAAGAATCCTAAGTAGGTTTACAGGAATCTCCAAAACCATACAACCCAAGAAACATATCACAAGCAGACCTATAGGACACCAGAATAAGCTATTATTTAAGCAGAACCTGTGCTGCACCTCAGAGGGGCCTGGTGCCCTAGAAGGAGCCCTCCAGACCTACCTCACAAGTGCAGTCAGAGCACTGTTTATATAGCCATAGCAGGCCTGTGACTGGTTCATGTTCAAGCCTGTTGAATGGTTCTAATGCAAACTTTCTAATCCGAGCCTTCTGATCACTTCAAATTAAATTCTGCTACATACTTCAAGCTCAATTCAGGCAGTCCTCTTCTGAAGTAGTGGTGGACTATCCACAATAGTCATCGTCGTCATAGTGACTGGCTGCTCTTTGACAGATAGCTGTCATATCCAGGTGGAGAATGGCAGGAAAAAACAAGGAATCTTTACGAGGGCTGCTTGTGCTAATCATGGCTTACTGGGGTTTGGGATGTTGGAATTATTAATAATGGGCTATTAATAATAGACTGTTCCTTCCCTGGTACTGGCCATATTAAAATAGTTTCATCCTCCACTTCCGAAAAGTCACAGGATTATCTAGAGAGGCAAGACAGGGAAGGCATGCCTTGACTGACAGCCTAGCTCTCTTCTTGTTAGAGAAGCCCAGAGAGGAGCCACAGGTAACCCTAAGGTTGGCGGGAGGCAAACATCCCTACTTTCTTCAAGGAGGAACGCAAGAGGAAGTAAGGAGGATGAGTATGACAGCTGTCCTTTTGAAGGGTCTGTTTTTCCTTTATTCTTGATCCTTTGGGTGGTACTTACCTCAAGCCAACTTAGAACCAGGGTGATCTTGAACTCATGATCTTCCTATTCTCTTTCTGCCTCGGCCTCCCAAATGCTGGTATATCTAGCTCAGTTTTTCCTTGTTGGGCTCCAGCACTTGCACTCACAGCTCCACAAGAACTCCTGAGCCTGGCCTGGAATGAAGGGATACTCTGCCAACCTTCACAGCTCTGAGTTTTTCAGCTTCTTGACCTGAGGCGTGGTACCAACTTTTCTGGCTCTGGAATTTTAAAATGATCTATTGTGGAAACTTTCAGTCCTGTGATCATGTAAGCCATTTTTCCATTAAATTCCCTCATGTATGTATAATGTTTTGTTTCTGTTTCTCTGGAGAATTTTAAACAGTGTATAAATGTCCAGATAGAATGTCTTACTCAATGCACCCAGTCAAGTGTGGTGGTGCATACCTGTAATCCTAGTAAACTTGGGAGGCCGAGGTAGAAAGACTATAAGTTAAAGCCCAGCCTGGACTGCTTAGTGACAAAATTTATTTCAGTTTGTTTTTTTTTTTAAAGGCTTGGAGATGTGACTAGGTCCAGTCTCCAGTAAAAAGAAAGTCACAGAAAAGGGCAGAAGTTACCACTTCTGACCCAAGGTCCCAATGTCTTACTTGAATTCCAGTCTGCATTGACGGGATATGTGGTACAGGGTCATTACTTCATCCTCCATATTTCAGCTACCTTGTCTGTACAAAGAACAAGAAGACTCTCTAGCCCCCTCCATTTAAATAAATAATTATATAAAAATCCTCTGGCTACTACATAGCCCATAATAAGCACAACATCAAATCTTATTCAATAAAATGAAGCCATCAACATTTTAAAAAAATGTTTCTATTTTCCTATTTTGCTTCTAACAACAGAAAACCCAACTTCAGCCAACAGTATCTATGGTAATAGCACACAGCTATTATAATTGGCATCCTGATGTTACACATGAGAAAACATATCTAAGTAACTTACCTTAGGTTACACAACTATACGAAGAGGGACTTTGAAATCAGGGAGCCTGGTTTTTTTACATATTGTACTAAGAGCATACTATATGCTACACACTACCTCTTCCTTTTCTTAGAGGAGTTTCATCCTTCCAGGGCTTACGTAATGTTTGACTTAAATGTACTTTGAGTAAGTATAATCTTGAAGAGCAATATCTCTACTTTTCCCTGTATGAAGCTAACAGAAGCCACTTGAACATTTAATCACTTAATGAATTTCTATTCTAGGAATGACAATGATATAATAAATTACCACATGCTAATAACATTACACAAAATAAGTTTTAAAATATCTTTCCTCTCTCAATTTCCCTTGAATGCAATTGCTGCTTTTACGTGGTATCTTTACAGGATGTGTCTGTTAGATTTGTACAAAACATTTGGAAATCCACTCGGATAAATTATCCGAAAGCCTCTAAATGGCCTTCCTGTGCTTCTTGGAAAAATCAGAGTAGAATCCAATCTTTACCATCCTAGAGCAGGAGGTAAATGGAGCAAAATGATGCTGAAATGGCACACAGGACCTCTAAAGTTGTACTAGAGATGTTTCTGGTCTTGTTATTCATACCCTGTCATAGGCAAACAGCTTAAAAACAGCCAAGGGGGCAGTCAGGCCCCATGAAAGCACAGGTAGGAGCATCCTCCATCAATGCCGGCTATAAATGGTAGGCCAGGGAGGAGGAGGAGGAGAGTGGGCTTTCAGGGCACACCAGCCGCAGCGTCCCAGTGGCCACCTGGAGGCAGCAGTGTGGAGAACAGTTCAACTCCTTTAGGACTCACAATACCACTCCTGGCCTGCAGGCCTCAGCTTCCAGTCTTGGCTGCCTTCTCTGTGTCCTGTTGCCTCGCTGAGCAGACACAGCCATTGGAATCTGAGCTTCTATTTTGCCTAACCACAGACAAACGATCCCGTCCATTGTCTCCTTCTGTGGGAGGCAGTGCAGCTTACTGAAAATGCAGCCTGGAGACAAAATTTGCACGTTCCATTTAAGCCTTGCCACTCGCTTCCTGTGTGATGCTAAGCTCCATAACTTCTTTCAAGCTTCTGTTTTCTCATTGGTAGAAGAAGGAAAATAATAGTTTCCTAATCTCTCGGTTATTGTGAGGATTGTTCCAGCTAATGCGTGTGAAGTGCTAAGGGAAGTACCTGGGGTGTGGTAAGCACTGGATAAATGTTAACTATTTCTGTGAGAAGTCTTTTCTGCCTAATTAGGTTGTACATTTTTCCCCTTGTACTCCTTTCTCTCCTACGCAGCAGCACAGTCATAGCAGAGCAATTTGCATAAAGTAGGTGCTCAAAAAATTTTAGAAAGACGCATTGACGCACTATTTTCAGGCCATGTTCTCAGGTTCATGATTTGCAAATAACTGTCAGGGAACCGGGGGTTTGTCATATTCCAGTCACTGTGGAAGTTTCTTAAAAATTTAGAGTCCTCCCTCCTCCTTCAGAGATTGTGAGGTTGAATGCTTGAGAAAAGAACCAGAAAAATGTCCTGAAGCAAAATCAGCCAACAGCCAAGCAAACCTCCCATAGTTTTCAACTCTGACTGAGCTGCCCTTCTTGGCAGGATCTTATCCTTCCTGGTTTCTATAACTGGATTCTTACTTTTAGTCTAATTCAGAGAAGTAATAGCTGTGAGAGACAGAAATGAAGAAGGAGATGAAAGAATGGGGTGGAGGGTAGGAAAGAGAACATCATGGAAGAGGAAGGAAGCAGGGAGGAGGAACCCGATCCCACCAGGGGCACCAAAGCCATTTCTCATATTGCAAACTGTGTCAATCCTAGCCTCCAGGGTGGCATATCTCTTGGTGAAAATTGGTCCCGTCAGCCATACTTGATGAAAAATAGGGGAAATGATGCCATCAGATCTTAAAGAGTGTGGCTTTGCCAGGTGGTAGCAGGGATCCCGCCCCAGAAAATCTTGACTGTGTGCCGAACACAAAAGCAGAGATTCTGGGCAAGCTTCCCAGGTATAACTGCCTCTGAGTTTCATCTTCAATTCTGGATCTGGCTTTGAATCTATCCCCATTCCCCACAGGCTGAAGAATCTTTGAACTGACAAAATGAAACCAAATACTGTTCCTTATTCTTCGTTGAGGCATAAAAATCTCAGACAGTGTCTCATACCCCATGTCTGATAGAACCCTTTAGAATTTCTGATCCTTAACACTCCTTTTGCAAGAGTGAGCAAGTAAGAAAAAAGTGTTATGGCATATAAAAAAGGGAAGTTCAAAGGAAAGTGATCACCTTGAGAATTCAAAGCAAATGCCTTTCTATAAGATAATAAATTTTCTGTAAGGAATAGGAAAGAGTTTTAGAACTTTGACCAGGAGTACCCAACCTACATCCCACTGTGACTTTCCCTTGACTTTTTAAATGTGTTAGAATTTAAAAAAAAAAAAAAAACTTTAAAGGAATTTTAGGCAATCGTAAATGCACATTAACTACATTAGATATTACACTATATTATATAGTATGCATATACATTAACGCATATATATATATATATATATATATATAGACTCAAGAGAGTTCTTCACAAGAAAAGAGAACAGCAGGCCATAAATTGGACAAATGTATTCTTATATTCTGTGATTATTGTATTTGTAGGTAAGGCATCCTATAAACTTGAGTTTTTTTTTAAATTAAAAAGTATTTAAATATCAATAGTATTATATCAATCTTGTTCCAGTTTGGAAAATAGAAAACATATCAGTTTTTTTAACAGAAAGATTTAACATAAGAATTAGAGAAAAGAAGAGTGAAAATGTGACACTAGAATATCACAGAAGAAATGATTTTTGGGAAGAGAATATTGGCTCTTTCCTCACAAATTTTTAGATTCCTAAATTGGCTTTGATAATGTGCCTATATTTTACCAGATTAAAAGTTTCAAGACACAGTCTCTAATTCTTCCCTTCCTTCTGAACCCAACTGCAGGTTTGGAGTGTTTCTAAAATCACTTTAAGCTTTATAATTCCATAGAAGAATGAACAATACTCTATGAATATCCTTATACTTATCGCTATGGTTTGAATTTGGAATGTTCCCTAGAAGCCTTATACTTGGAAGGTGATTCAGTCATGAGAGTAAATCCATTGATTTCCTGTGCTTTTAAGAGGAGAGGCCTGGTCAGGAGGGCAGGTCACTAAAGCTTAACCCAGAAAGTGCTGATTATTGAGATGTGACCTCGAAGAATATGCCCTAGCACTGTTCTTGTTCTCTACCTTGGCTTCCGGTCTTGTCATGTCGTGAACAGCTTCTCTCTGGCCAGGCCTCCACTGAGACTTTCCACCATTGCTCGTGTCCATGAATAGACTGAGACCTTCTGAAACTTCAAGCTAAATAAACCTTTCCTCCCTTAACTTGAGAGGGTTGGGTATTGAGGCACAGCAACAACAACAACAACAACAACAAAAAAAAATAGTGATAAAGGCATGTGTGGTTATGGGTTTTTACTTGAAAGAGAAACAGATCAACATAAGGCAAAGGGCAATGTCTGAAAGGCTTAAAAATGCAGAGCTTCTATTTTGTTTGGTATATTTTGCTCTCTGGCAACAGTGTATAATAATATGCTTGCAGTATTTCCTACCATAAAAGCTTCTGTTTTTATTAGAGTTCAGAGTATCTATTGGACTTCATTATACTGACATACTTTATTGATGGATTGATTGATTGATTTCCTGTAGGGTTGAATTCACTCTTTATGCCAACTGATGCCTTGTATTTTGGAGAACACAAGCAAAATTCCAAGGTTGGTTTTGTGACACGTCCTTACCTTACCTTAAAACCTTTACCTTACAGCCGTCACTTGTGGCTGCGAGCATCCTAAGACTGGGCCTAAGCAGACATCTCAACTACATACAACGTAGACTACCTTCTAGAATCTGAAGGCAAAGTCTTACTTACCTCTCTTAAACAAAGGAACAAAATCTTGCTGTAAATACCTCTCAGGCAGAGTGATGATATGTGTTAACTTGCCTTGAAAAATCTAAGTTGATTTTTGACGCCTAGAATGATGTTCTTAAAAAATACAACACTTCATTTCACTCTCAAAAATGTTCCCTTTTGGACAATAGACTATGAGGGCATCCCGCTTATTTTCATGGAAGACATTTAGAAATACATACAAAAAAGTACACCACAGTCACTGACCAAATTGGATGGACATTTGTGGCAAACAAGTACAGCATACTAACTTGCCAGTGGATTTCACATCTTCTTGTCAAGTACGTGTGTTACACTCAAGGAACTTGGACATGCCGATCCCAAAAATGGAAACTATTAAAGCTCTGGGAGGAAATAATATTTAACATCCACCAAACATCCATTTTCAACTTCTACTTTTCCTCAAACAATAAAATTTTATTCTAAGTCCAAGAATCTTTTTCACCCAGGGGAAGCTGCTCTCATTTCCAAGCTGAGGAGTGAAGCCTGGTCAGTCTACACCATTGCTTCTCAAACTGACTATGCTTTAGAATCACCAGAGAAATGGGGGCACTTAAAACATCCTGGTATTCGGGTTCTATGCCTAGAAAGCCTGACTTTCTTAGCATCCAAGAGGCCTAAATATTAGTACTTTTGAACCATTGTTCTTGGGATTCTAAGGAGAAGAAAGGGCTGAGAACGAGTGTAGCTCACTAGTGAACTAGTGTAGGGCAGTGTAGCTCATCTGTGTTTCCAATATCCTTTGAGGGTGGTCACAGGATAGGTAAGTGATACCAACACAGGCCAAGGAGACTGAGAGGAAAGAAAGTTTGTCCTTCCCTCACTAGAACAGATTCTTATGATGCCCTTTGTCTATTCATAGATAAGAGCACATTGGAGTATGGCCGCCACAGCTTAAGGTCACAAGAAAACCATTCTTAGGTTGAAGCAGTTCCTTTGGGCGTGAGAGCAGAAAGAAAGATGTTTAATGACATCGTTGTGCTGCTGTACCATTTACCCTGGAAGCTCCGTTTTGTTTCTCTTCCATGTAATATGAACAAGAGCAATCCTTGAGTGCGTGTGTTTTTCTGAGGCTTACAAGAGAAAAGCCTCCTAACTTCTCCTTGTTTTGTGTACAACTCGTACCTGTGTGTGATTATTCTGCAACCACTATACTAACGATACAGGCATAGTAATGTGATTATGATTACAAAGCATACTTCACATGAAAATATTATGTGGCTTTTTTTTTTTTTTCCTATTACAAGGGATTGAACTCAGGGCTGTCACTCCTAACAATGTTCTAGGCCCCTTTTTATTATTTAAGACAGGATCATGCTAAATCACAAAATTGCCCAGGCTGGACTCAAACTTGATATTCTCCTGCGGCAGCCTCACAAAGTGCTAAGATTATAGGCTTTGCCATGGGGCCTATTTTCCCATTTTTATTCCATATAATAGGTCAGGAATGTCCAACCTGCATCATGCCCCTTTTTTTTTCGGAGGTGGGGAGGAGTGAAGAAAATATATCTTGGGCCACATATAAAATATGATACAGTTAATGTATATAAGTAACAAAACTTCTTTTTAAAAAATATAACATTAAAGAATAAAGAGTACCAAACAAAAACAACACAAAACCCCATAAAAACAAAATCTGTGGTCTCATTTTGAACATGTCCACAGTATATTATTCAGAATACTAACGCATTTTTAAGCTGCACTAAGAATTGAAACCAAAAATAACAGCCCATGAATAACAAATAATCCAGAAAATTATTATATTTTTGTGTTCTTTTAACAAATGAGGAGATTGAGGCTCCAAGAAGAAAGTTGCCCAGGACACATGTTTACTGATTCATAAAATTTGTACTAAAAATTATGTCTATTGATTCAACCACTTGGTATTTTTTCTACTATGTATATAAAACTCTTTTCACTAAATATGTACAACTAGCTTCAGATCATCAAAAATTGTGCTGTGGTGAAAAACACTGATCCCAAGAGCTTAACCATCTATGTATGAATCCTGAGGTCCTCACTTAGTAGCTGTGCTTCCTGGGAATTGGTCACTATTCCAACAACCTCACTTGTAAGGTTTAAATGAAAACTTAAAATGGTGCTTGCCACCAAGTGTGATATGTGTAAGCTACATTGTTGCTTTTTTAAGTCAGAATTCAAGGCATATTTTCCAACTATGGTAAGTACTCTAAGGAAGCCTTCTTCCCCTTTAGTCTGTGCCTTCAGTTTTTCATCTCAGTAGAAAAACACCTTGAAGAAATCACAGACATATTGCAGGAGTCCAGGGAGCCATATTTTTCCTTACAGTATGTCTTTAATCAGGAAAAAAGGCCAAAATATAAAATAATAACAATAAGCAGTGTTACAGGGAAGTGATCTACAGGGCATCTGGATCATGGTGAGTGCTAGCTTCTTCCCTGGCTCCATCCACATTTTCCTACATGCAGCTTTGCAAGGTTTGCAGAGAACTTTCTCTTCCTGTTTGTTCTTATTGAGACAAACGCTGGTGAGGCCAGAAGTCGTCCTTCCTAGCACAGGCTCTAACAACAACAGCCAGGCCCCTCTGTCAATGCATCATTTATTTGACTTAAAGGACTGGATCATGAGGACACCCGGGGAATTTGTAATACCCCTGTCTAATGAGCAGATCAAGCCATTGGAACCAAGTAAGACTTTCTATTAATTGTGTATTTCCCCGGCACCCACATTTTATCCCTAACACATTTTCCCCTAGAGTCCTGGAAGTACAGCAATGCATTGCAAGAATACCAAGTATTAAAACATGACAAAATGATGTTCTAAAACACATACAATTGATATCTGTGAAGGCGGCTGAGGAGGAGGAGGAGAAGTAGTCTGCACACCAAGAATAAACATAAAAATAGGAACATGGCACATGTAAGCAATCTGTCTGGAAACCCAGGTTGATCCCAGGACCTGTCAGGGAGTGAGAGAGGAAACTCCTCAGGCAAGTGGCCTCACTCGGGGAGGCTTTCCACAAGTCCCTCGAGGGAGGCTGCTCTTCCTCCTCGGGGGCCCACTGCAGCTGGGGTGTAATTATTTCTCTAATGCCCTGTAAACTCTCCCCAGCCCGCTCTGCCCTTCGCTGTAGATGCCTGGCTCCAGCGCTCATTCTCTCGCTCTGAAGCCTTCCTGATCCATTCGCGCCCTTTTCATTGCTCTTTGAGCCTTGTCCCCAGGGAGCTGTGCCCCAGGACGGGGCTTTCGTGCTCATCATCTTAAAATATCTTAAAATTATGTACCAGAGGGCAGGCTTCACCTTCAGGGGGCTAGGCTGACCCGATGGAGCTGAAAAATAAAAATGGGCTTCATGCACCTGCTTCTTTTCTTCATGAAACAGCAGTGACATGTGATACAAAACTTCCTGTTGCATTGGAAAGGGTTTCCTAAGGAGTCCTTTTCCTCAGCTAGGCCTAGACAAAGGGCCCAAGTCTAGAGGCAGAGTCTCAGGCCATCGATCCAGCACAAAATTCAACACCATTTAGCCCTCTGACTGAGGGCATAACACAGAGCCTCAGACCTTCCATCTGTAAAATGGGGATCAGTACACTTACAGTTCGGGGTCCTTGTAAGAATTAAATACAACAATGTTTATTGCATAATTTGAGAAGCTTGTTAACTTCCAGTATTTATCAACTATATTTTGATAGATAAAAATAAATTTTTAGCTACCACAGAAGTCAATTCTGACACCAGAGAGAATCTTCTCAGACTGGCAACTCCTGTTGAATCAAAGCTTCCACTGGGCTATTCCTACCCTCTCTCCAGGTGTAGGGAAGTGAAACACAGAAACCAACTCATTTAATGGTGAGAATCTGGGCTACAGGTCACAAGAATGTAGGTATTGATGTCACTTGTCACAGACGAAGAGATGAGCAGGCAAGACGAGCAGTAGGTCAAAACACAGCGGAGCAGAGCAAATCAGAGGTGAAGGACACGTCCAGAGACAGACGGGACAGAGGTCGTGAAGCTTGTCACGGATTGGGTCTATAATCAATGCACTAATATTTCATGCTCTTTACCATCAATTATATTTTCACAAGTTGTAATATAAACATTGAAGCAAAGTTTGAACCACACATAAAGAGAAGAGAGAAAAACAGAAAGACAGAGACTGAGACTCATCCACAGCCATTTAAACACAGATTCAGAAGACGGAATCAACTTTCTAGCCCTCTCGCTTTCCAGGATTGGTCTCACTTTGCCATGACAGATAGACATATCACGGTTGCCCTAGGGACCGTGAGAGAAGAAATCAAATTGGGTGGTGAAAGAAAGTGGGCTGTTTTGGGATTGCACCCAAAGAGCAAAAATAGGAGCAATGATTTAAGAAAAACCCACAGGCACTGCGATCTAAATGCATCACACATATTCTGCTCACAATCACCGCTCTCCAAAGAGCAAGCCTTGGGCTCAAAGCCTCAGCCTCTCACGCAGAGGCAGACAAGTCTCCGGGGCTTGGGAGAAATACATCAATCAAGCCATTCTCTGGGAAATGTGAGGAACATTAAGACGTTTGTGAGGCTGGTGGCCTGTTATTACCATCAGTGGTAATATGCGCTTCTATAGAAGTTCTCAGATTAGGGAAATTTTATAAAAACAGCACCATATTATTATATATTATAATGAGAAAGGAAGTACATGGGAGAAGCAATTTTTAGAAAGTTGAATGACAGAGAGATTAAATATTTTCCTTTTAAAATGCCAAAAAGAAGAAAGTTGATTGGAAATTGGTGAAAGAAGGATAGAATGAAGAGAGATAAAGGTTCCCAGGATTCCAGGTTCTGCTGTCAACTTGCTGGGTGACCAGAACAAATCTCTTTACAGCTTCGTGCCTTGTTTTGCCCATATGTAAAATAAGGTAATAATAATAATGGGATACTTGCCTTCGACAGTCATTTCAGCAATGAGGTGAGAATTGTACAGAATCTGGTGCCTAGGCACGCTCAGTGCATTTTGCTGTGATTTTGGGGTTGTTTGATTGAGTTTTCCCAACAAGTATAATGAGATTCAGATTTGTGTGTGAGTTGTGTATTTGGAAGGTGAGCTCAGCAAATCCTGGTACTCAGCTGCTGGAGTGGGAGACAAAGATAAAGAAGTTAAGCAGGGAGCACTCGTGGGTGACTACTCTACGGTAACACCCAGCCAGTTGGCTCTTCCATGGTGTTTTAGACAATTTGAAGAAGTGATATTAAGAGGGCATCAGAACCATCTTGATATCCCAACAACGTCACCCTAAAGTATGAGCCAACCTACCTTTGATTAACCCCGGCCAGTATTTTTATTAGGAAAACTGAAACAGTGAGAAACCATAGCTTTTAGTCTTGGAAGTATAACTAACGAAATTTTTAACAATCCATTTTTTTTCATGAAAGCATTCATGGCTAATGGGGATGAAATCACTGTATGAATTCCACCATCAAAAATTAATATCCCTTGACTTTCTAAATATCTTACTCAATGTAATCTGAAATTCCACATATTTGTCCCAGGCAAGGAAAAGAGAGTGACCCTAACGTTTACTGACTTTCATTTCATGGCGTCATCTTCCCTTCGAACTTTAATCCTATAACACAAACTACTATTTCTGGATGAGAGTGACAGGTTGGAATTTTCTCATGAAAAAAAAAAATAAATAAGGAAATAAGCCAGTGAAAAATGGGGAAAGTTAATTGACAGACAGAACTTGGAAGTTGGAGATTAAAACAAAAAATCACCAGGGAGACTAATGGGGCAACTTGAACCTGTGAGACTTGGGCGTCTAACCTACAGAAATAGAACAGGAAGAAGCAAAAAGGGGTGGTAACCAAGGAAAGGAAGGGGGCGTAACCCAAGGCCATGAAATACACTGGGTTCAGGAGACCCAGGCAGATTCACACCTGGGATTTCTCTCAGCAAGCCTCCTGAGAGCTTTTGTGTTTTGTCTCACCGCCACCAATGAAGCTTACTTACACTTTGCTCTTCATTGGACTCTGTCCACTTTGGTCTCAACTATTGCAGGAGTCTGGGACCCAGGGATCAAGGAGGATGACCTAGACTACTTGACTTGAATGGCATAACATTTGGGGGGACTCTTTGGGGACTTAAGAAGCTCCAGATTGTTAAGGAGACATGTACTGTGTCAGTATAACCACCCTAAACAAGGAACAGATTTATAGAAAGTGACTGACTATTGATTATTTAGTGCTTCTTGACCTCCCGTTCTCTGGCGGAACTCTCAGCCACACTCAGCACGTCTGTCCACCAATGCTGGACTCAAAACAAGATGAACAGTTAAGAACAGTTAAGAAGTGGTGAATTGGCTCAACATATGGCTTAGTGACAGAGCTTGGAAACTGATGGCTTCCTGAGAATTTAAACTGATCTACCTATGCCAAGAGAATTCTCAAAATCCCAGCATGAGTGGACACATGGATTTTGTTCCCAAATTTGCTCCTTCTGTTTCCTGACCCAGGTTGACCATGAGGTCTTCCATGTGGAGATTCACCAGAGTCTACCCTGCATTAGATCTTTTACTTCTGTGGGACTCTTAGAGTGACTTTACGCTCCCACCTTAGAGGAGGCAACTTTGGTTTACATTCCTCTGCCACTTCATTTTCCATCTCCCTATCTACATCTCCCCAACATGCTCTGAGCTGTCAAGGGCTTAAAGAGGAGAAATATGTTTTTCAGGTTCTCTCAAGGGCTACATGAATAAATATGGAAATAGGAATGAAGTGTTTCACAAGTATGCCTGGCTTAGACTGAAATGGGAGTTTGCAATGGAATTGCAACGATGCCACAATGTTATTTACGGTCTATGGGGGCCCTTCCTATGATCCCATCCTTCCAGGGCCTTTGTTTAAATACTTCAATGCATCCACTAACGTTGGAAGCCCAATAGCATCTATTGATAAATGTCTTCTCAATCTTGCTGCCAGAATACTTTTGGGAATACCGAGGTGAATGTTGGGGACAAGGGAAATGAGGACATGCTGGAAGGAGGTTATTTAGGAAGGACCCCAACTCCTACATCCTGTCTTGACATCCTATATGCCTCTCCCCATGGGCCTTTAAAGATCTTCTATGAGAGCTCTCCCCTCCCCTCTAATATACAGACACTTTGTGAGTGCTGATTGGCTGCACAGGGCCTCACTCTCCCTTCACATGTATGTGTTGGGAAGTAGAGAGATGTTCCCATCAGTTTCACTCTTCCTACATAGATTGTTATCTAAGGAACAGAGATGTCTGGTTAACTGGGTATGATATGCTAGGAACATCTGGAGTCCAATATCACCTACATTTTTCTCCCAGGTGGAAGGCAGCCAAGTGTACATTCCATTCCAATCTCCACTAGAATGTCTTCTGACCTGGTGAAAGGAGTTGGTCCTCCAGAATTTTAAGAAGAAAAGCCTGATCTTCTTCTGTATCAACAAATGGCCTAAATGTCTTCTGGGAGGCCAGGAGAAGTGGTCAGAAGGAAGATCCCTACATTTTAGTATCATTTCCCAATTAGGCATATCTTGTAAGAGAGAGGGAAAATGAACATCATAAACCCCATACATGCAACATTTTTTGGCTTTGAGATAATATCCTGAACAGACAAAAATTTACCCAATAGATCCTTAATTGCTGACTGTAATTAGAATCCCATCTTTGCTGGAGCCATGAGAGGACTGAGAAAGAACTTAACAAAAGATTCCAAAACACTCCTCCTGAACATCTAATCACCATACTCTTGTTCCTGCCCTACAGCACTTCCTCCCAGCTTGTCCTGACCCTAGTGGGGATTAGTAGTAGTTCCTTTAAATCTGTCTAAATATAGAGAAATTAAAAGGGAACTGATGATCCAGAGGAGTACATTTGTGCATTGTGTTCCCTCTATAATCTGGTGTAGAAGGTTACTACTCTAATATTAACTGAAATTCTAAATTTTACTGAGTTGTTTCTTATATAAAAGTAAACTCTATTAGCTTCTTCTCTGACTGTAGAAGGGTGATGTGCAGTGGTCCAAGATACCTCAGACAGCACACAGGTGCAGTCATGACCATTTCTGGAGCGATTTTCAATTTAGACTCTTTTCTTGAGATGACTGTCACCTGGCAAAACTGAGAGGCAAAAGCCTGAGCTGCTTCAGGAGTAGGGTGGCACATGCCACCTACAACACCATCTTGGAACATTCAGATACAGGACAGAGGATATACAGAGGAGTCTTTTGGTCTTCTGTAATCCCAGTCCTTGAGAGGTCAGTTCCAAACCTAATAATTCTACTTCAGCAGTCACGGGAAGCTACTCTGTCAGCCGTTGGAGAACAACAAAAGTTTTTCAAATCCTAGCAGATACGATGACACAAAATAGGTGGGCCTTGGACATCTCAACCACAGAAGTGGGTGGTACTTTTGCCATGCTCAGTGAGACTTGTTGCTTTTGGACAAATACATTTCATCAAGTGGAAAACAACCTAAAGGTCCTCAAACACAACAGCCAACTGGTTGAGGACCTAAAAGCTCATGCAGATTCATCCCTAGATTGGCTAGCTCCCTTGCTTAGCCCCTTTCCCAGCACTTTATGGTCATAGCTAAGCCCAGAGGTAGGCCCCTTCAT
>PVKB01002143.1:61794-111794 GCA_004027205.1 Ctenodactylus gundi
AAAAAAAAAAACAGAAAGAACAAAGGGTGGGATAATCAAGGAAAGGAAGGCATGAAGTAACCAAATTTCATCCCTACGACGACAGGCAGACTCCCATCCAGGACCCTTCTCAGAGAGCTGGAAGCTTTTCATACTCTGCTTCTCCATCGCCAACAAAACCTACTTAACACTTTTCACTTCATCAGACTGTATCCACTTTATTCTCAATGAGTGATAAAGTTCGAGACCCAGGGACCCAGAAAGGTGACCTAGACCACCTGACCCATGTGACATAATAGAGAACGGTCTCACCTTTGTTTCTGAATTTATTAGTTGACAACTCAAATACGTTACCAAGCCCCTTCTTTTGGACACATAGACATTTACCATTGTGCACATGTTAATATCCCACCCAAAGTAAACAGATCTGGGCGCTCCCAAATTCCTTTTTATCCAAACTCAAACACAGCATCATGTTCCTTCAGCTCTCTCCACTGTAAAACTCTGCTGTGTTCGGGGAATGACACAGCAAATACCACTTTCCTGCCCTCTCTCTATATTGTTCGAGTGCTAAAGCAGAAATTTTAGGTTTCTAGTTTCATCAAGTTCCTGTTTATAAGTAGGTCTCTCGGCTTTTTGCCCATAAATACTTTATCTACAGGACTTACACAGAAGCCAGTCAGGCACGTGAGCCCAGCGACCTACTGTAACCAGTGGGACTCCACAAGATTCTGCCCATAGTTACTCTCCTACACCATCTCTTTTCACACTTCTAACACACTCAGCTCCCAACTGCACTGGCCATCTTGCAATTTCTAGAAAACACACACGTGCTTCCTAGCCGCATGTCTTGGTGTTGGAAGCTGTTCCTTCCTGGAGGGTACTTTCCTGTGATCTTTGTAAAGCTGACCCCTCTCATACTTAGAGCTCAGCTTCAATGCCCACTTACCATTGGTGCTAAATTGTCTCCTGTTAGCTCAACGCAAGCAACCACTCCCATATAAGGTTGGGAACTATGTTTCCCAGAGCTCTGTTTTCTTTATGTTTCTGGATTAGGGTTTGCCAAGTAATGGAGTCTGAGTAAGATTTGGGAGGCAGAAATGATTCCTCTTGGGAGGTTGTGGGAATCAGACTTGGCAAATTTCATGGACAGCCCTGTCCCAAGAGCTCCACCTGCACTAGTTCTTTAACATTGCTTTGACCTTAATATATTCCCAGATTAAAGTGACGAGACTACATCTGATTCCAGCGCTGAAACTTCCCAGGCCGTCGCTTCAGCTTCTCCTACATTCACACAACCAGACATTCCTGAAATTCTAGTGCTTTTTTTTTCTCTAAGACCATCCTTCCACCTGTGGCTCTGCCACCACTCTGAAGTAGCTCTTTCATTTCTGTGCCATCTTTCTATAATTCCCTCCTTAGCACAACTTAAGGTTTTCAGTTCAATATTTTCCACGTTTGTTTCTTTGTCCTGCCCCTTCTGCTGCGCCATTATGTCCCAGCACCATCTCCTCTCATTCTTCTTCTCACCATGGGAACACAGGCAGAAACTCTTGCTGTTTTGCTCTTTATCGCATCTGCAAGGCATGGTTTGTCACAAGTCCTACTTCCATATAGAACTTCACACCGCTTTATTATTGTAAACATAATCAGAGAGGACAATGCCATCATTTCCTGATAACCCCACTAAATGATATTCATTTATAGAGCAGTAGCACCTTCAATTTTGACTTCCTTTGTAAAGAAAGCATGGGTGTATTTATTTATTGAGCACCTACAGCATGCATGTTAGAAACTGTGCTAGGCTCCTGAATATCAACTACTTCTTTTACTTGCCTATAAAATAAAGTTTTGGTATCACATAATCCCAGATTAATGTCGAATTCAATGAACCACTCTGCAAACTCAGACCAGATGTCACTTTCTTGAATTTCAAGATCCTACTTGGCCCTGGTCCTCCTCCCTCTAGCCAGAACACAACAGCAGGCTCTTAGAAGTAAAAATGAACTATTTTAGAATATTCTGATGGAAGGAGATTACAGTTTGATACAAACTCAGAAAGCAGCTCTGTGGTTAGCCCAGAGTCTGATTCTTGAGTTTAGAATTTTCATCTAGGCTAATGATTGATCTAAAAAATAGAATTGCTCTGATTGAACATCCACCAAATACAAATAAGACAAGGGTGAAATAACATTAAAACACTTCTCTAGTAAGGCATCCAAGATAAGGAATAAACTCCTTTTTTGAGACAAGGTCTCACTATGTAGCCCAAATGGCCTTGAACTCAAGACAATCCTCCTGCTCAGCCTCCGAAGTGCAGGGATTACATGCATGCACCACCATACTCTCGGATGGGGTGCTTGGAAATTGAAATCAGAGTCCTGTACATGCTAGGCAAGGGCTTTAACCACTAAGCTATGCCCCTCGCTCCAGGAATAAGCTTAATAATGATCTTAACAATAAGCTTCTTGGCATACTCCAGCCACTAAATTCCAGTGAACTGTGGTAAAGACATACAACTGTAGCTTTCTGCTTCTTGCAGTCACTGGAACTCCACTTCCAGACCTCTTGAAATTAGGTGGTCTCATGGGAGTGTTTGTACCCAAGGAACAGTGACTGAAGGTAATGTGAGCCACTCCTCTCCAAGGGAATTTAAAGCAAGTGTTAGCGTAGTGTGTTCCCTCTTTGTTTTTCATACAAACTCTGCAACTGTGTTTCTAAGATGGCAGCATCCCACTGCCCTTCTTCAGCGTAGAACTTAGTGTTGATGGTCAAGCCTTCCACAATAGAATATACTGAAAGAACAAAAATTGAATCTACTTGTATCTGATAAGTGTGAGTTGTAGGTATTAGTCTGTTACTACAGCATAACCTGACTTGTCCTGACTAATGTCAACTTCACAGTGTCCCTTTCTCACCACAGTTTTTCCAGTATGAGTGAATAATACTTAGTAAGATTCCGGGTACTGATTTTGAAAGATACTATTCTTTTTGTCAGTTGTGCAAAAACAAGTTGTGTCCTGTAGTGTGTAGCATTTCTGTAATAAAAGCTGGAATGATCATTTCCATAAGAAAAGAAAGAAGCGAATTGATTATGTAAGGATAACCACAATTCATTGGGAAAAAATCCATATGCGCTTGCTCCTAGCATCAGGCCTTTCTCATTCACAAACAATTTCTTTGGCTTTTCCAAGCTGGCATCCACCTTTTCGCTCTCATAAAGCCCCTTACCAGAACACCACAGTGCTAAAAGAATGGGGCGGGGGAGGAGGATAATAGCTTTTGGGATATAAAACCTGAAGTAATTGTATTGTGTGGCATGTCTGTGGCCTTAATGTAAATTATTTTTTTCTTTTGATTCCTTCCCACCCTGCTAATAGCATGCCCTCCAGAGTAATCAAGTTACCCAGCCAACTAAGCTCTTGCATTACTAAAAAGTACTACCCTAGAACAGCATGCAACCACTAAAGCTTTTTCCCCCATCCTGTGAAAAATGTAACACTGGCTAAAAAGGAAAGCCATTCTTGGAGCCAGTTTGGAGTTTGGTGAGTGTTTTTTCCTTCTCCTCAGCTCATGCTAACAATTTAAAGAATTGAAAAAGAGTCAAGAATTATAATCATTTCATTGGCAACACTCACTGTTCAACGTATTGTTACGCTTCAGAATGTAATATTCATTAGTATGAATGCATGAACATTCATTAGTATTTAATTGCATTTAAAATAATAAATATGATTTATGGTATTTTATAAATAATATAAATAGTATTTTAAAAGCAAATCAATTTTTAAAAAATAAATAAAAGAAATGTAAAATGAAATTATTTTTACCATTTATCTCATTCCCTCTGTGAGCTTCTTAGATTCATCTAATGTGGAAAAGATTTATTCAAAAAATAGTAAAAAGAACAAACATTGAAAGAAACATATTGGTGCTAGGTATATAGTTTAGTTATAGAACTCTTGCATGCACAAGGCCCTGGGTCAGAACTCCATCACAACTGAGGAGGAAAAAATTATTATAATGCTATATTTCTCAGCATTTATACATTCATCTCCTGACTTGGGCTTCATCTATTTCTTCTGGACTCATGTTTGTTTTGGGGGTGTGATGATTGCCAGGCAGCTTTCATTCATTTTGTTGCAGATTTTTGTTTGCTCCCCAAATCATTTCTCTTCTTTCTCCTAATCGGCGCTATTTCCAAGACCCCTTGATGTGAGATTTTTACCTAGGCCCAGCAAAGTAGTCTCTGGTGAGAGAGAGGAGAAGCAAACCTCTCTCTCTCTCTCTCTCTCTCTCTCTCTCTCTCTCTCTCTCTCTCTCTCTCTCCCTCTCTCTCCCTCCAATGTCTCCCTTCTTCTTCCTCCTTTTCCTCTCTCCTTTGGACACAGATTCTGGAAAGAAAAATTTTTCCTTGAGAAACCTTGGTACCATGGTGAAGTGTCAGCATCCTCATAGCCAGAATTGAAAACTTTAGGCTTCATTTTATTTATCTTGTTTGCGACGTATTTAGCTTCAAGTATTTGAACATGACTTCCTTCTTTCGGACTCTGGAATGGTCTCAATCACTCTCTGAATATCGCTCTTCATGTTAACTCTAGCCCCTGCCCCTGTCTCTCAGATGAAATGCACGTTAGTAGGTCTTCCCCTGTACTCACTAACTCCAAGCCCACTTAGTAATTTCATCTTTGGGCTTGCTGGTTTACATTCTGAAAATTTTGTTCAGCTCTTTTCAGTTTACAAATTCTCACTTCAGCTAGATCTCATGTACTTTTGAACTACTCATTTTGTGTTTTTAATCATTGTAAGTATAATTTTTTACTTTGACAAATTTTGTTTGGTCATATTTCCTATCTACCTGCTCAGCTTTTATGAGTCCTTGTTTCTTGATTTTGCCTGTCTTTATATTATTTCTTTCTTTAACACTTAAATACTTCTAAATATTCACTTGAAAATGTATATACTTTTTGTGCAATGGCATCTGTCTGGAAGCCCTAACAACCTAGAATTTATCTAAATTGATGGGGGTTTTTTTTTTCCACCCAAATTGTAGTTTGAACTTTTTGTTCCAATTCTTTGAAAAGACATTCTTTTTCTCTTTCTTTTCTTTTTTTAATCAAAGTCAAGACAGGCAAGTTTTCTAAGGAAGGATGAATTTGGTTTTCCTCCAGGTACCAAATGAGCATGGTGTTAACCTCAGCTTTCTAGGGGAATAGGCCAGTCTACCTCCCCATTTTCTTTGAGTCACAGGCTTTTCTCCCATCTCTCACATACAGATCTTTAAAGCTACAATCCCAGTTCATGGGGACGAAAGATGCTTTCAGGAGAAAAGCAATTAGTTATCTCTTACTTCTACTATTTTTTCTTACTAGCTATGGACTGTAGTTATTTCCCATATTTTAATCTTACACCAGTAATACATCTAAACCTTAAAATATGTATGAGAGAGAGAGAGAGAGAGAGAGAGAGAGAGAGAGAGAGAGAGAGATTGGGGATCAAGTCCAGAGCCTTTGCACCGAATTATATGGCCAGACATTTTTTTTTTTTTTTTTGAGATGAGGTCTCATTAAATTGCCCATACTGGACTTGAACTTCTACTACTGCCTTGACCTCCTGCAGTGCCAGGAGTCTAGGCCTGCGACAATTCAAAACCTTTGTGTAAAGCTCGGGGACCGGGCACTTTATCACGGTGTGCAGTGAAGTGGGTGAATGTGAAAGCTGTTAATATAGACAATCGGAAGGGGAAGAGAAGAACGCAGAGAGGAAGATGACCAAATGTTGCTTTGGGTTTTTTCTTATGTATTTTGTAAATTCAGAGAAGAAAGTTAATGGCACTTTTGCAAAATAAATTGCAATACAGAGAAAACATTATAAATATATTTGCGCAATCCATTAGCTTCTCTGGATACTTGAGTCTGTGAAGTGAGGGGAGGTACCAGAAAGCTACATAACTGAATCACAGTAGGGGTATCCCACAAAGAGTCATGGCTACCTCCAGCTTTCATCAAATGTCCTCAGAGTGGAGAGATATGGAATTCAGTGTTTTCTCAGGTATAATGTTGTGACTGAAGTCAATTTTTATCACATCACTCACTGCCCTCCAGGAATTATGTGATGGCTGAAGGCCAAATTTGAAAGCCAGCATTGACAACAAGGTTTAAGTCAGGTGATGTGCACAATTAACCTCTCCTTTTATTTGTTCCTGGAATTTTATTTCTGTTTTGTTTTTGCTTTTTGAGAATTTCATTTTGGTTTGCTGTGCTATAAGCTGCCACAGACCGTCCAAAAAAAAGGATAAAATGAGGACAGATATATTTTTAAATGAAAGTGTATTGAGCAGAAAGAATTCTAAATTTCAATGATCAGTTCATTAAAGACATTATCAAGCAGAGTAATAAGAAGTTACAGAGAGTGACTAACAAATCAAAGAAAACATGCTGATAGAATTTCTAATCAAAGTCAGAATTCAGTCTCACTAAGTGAAGAAACGCTATGACCAAGTCCACAGTAATTAAATTTGGATCTGAAAATAATGTGAATCTTCCCTTTTATAGTAAGGTAATATACTAGCAAATATAAAAGAGGATCATCTAGTCCCTTGCATCTGAATGACCATGTCATTTTATATTAAGGTTTTTATTTATTAAATAAAAGATCCAAATCAAGTGATAGAAACAAAAATGTATTTTTATATAGTAGAATAAATACTAATTGAATTCCTTGAATTTTTTCCCGTTTCCTGATAACCTTTGAAATTAGACCTCAAGGAAAATCAACATCACAAATACTTTGAGAGTTTATTCTCTTCTATAACAGTTAATTTTATATTTTATATGAATCTTCAGGCAACAAAATTAACATATAAAATAGTGTGATTCTAGGCTGTGCCGCCACGCAGGATGATAGCAAGTTCAAGGCCAATCTGGATAACTCAGCAATTTAATAAGATTTTGAAAAAAATTAAAAATACTACTACTAATAATAAAAGAATGCTGTGATGTATGTAGCTCAGTGCAAAGGCCCTGAGTTCAGTACCTCTGCCACACACACACACACACACACACACACACACACACACACACACAGAGTATGACTTCTCGTTGGGCTTAAATAGGTGCTTTTTTGCCATTTGTTTATTTTCTGTGCATGTTTCTTCAACTATAAAATGAACATGCTAATAATATGGATAACACAAAACAGCTGTGAGAAGCAAGAAAGCTAATGTTTGTATAACATTTAATGCAATTCCTAATGATTGGCAATCCCCCCAAAAAAACTATTAGCTATTAAACTAATTCTTTTTTATTAAAAAGTCACAAAGTATTCCACCAATTATCTTTGAGACATTTTCCTTCCTCTTTTTAAGTTAACTTATAACCCTCATCAAAATAACAGATGCTGGTTGAAATAATTAGAAGTAGGGTAGCTGCTATCTAATTGGTACTTCCTTCTGGAATAGGACCAGTAGGCAACACACATTTTGGAAATTATATCAAGAAGGAAATCAGTAGACTCAACTTCTAATTATGAATTAGACTAAAACTTGGGCAAGTTATACAACTTGATTGTACCTCAATTTCCTTGTAAGCAACTATAAATTATTCAATGTCTGCTTCTTCTGTCTCACAAGATTATAGTAAAGGAGCATATACACACAAAATTTCTGTTGAAAAGACTGTTCTAATACATAGGAAAGAAAAACAGCATTTACCGTCCGTCTTAGTTACTTTTTCGTTGCTGTCACTCAATGCCCGACACCCACAAATTTAGGAAAGGAAAGGAAAGGTTTATTTTAGCTCACAGTCTCGAAGGTCACAGTCCATTCAGGGGTGGCTGGTAGCAATCGAAGCACATGGCAGAGAGAGAGGTGGAGGCAGCTTCCCCGGACAAACCGGAAGGCAAACTGAGGTTAATTGAGACTAGTCCCAGTCCTCCAGGAAGGCAGGTGCAGCTTATATATCCTTTCAGGTCTCCGCCCACTAATTAGTCCCTCCTGCATCCAGGTGTGGCCACTACACACCGTTAATCCTAACTCACACGCCTTTAGTTTTAACTGTAATACACCCCTCCAGACTAGACCCCAATCCACCAACATCACATGGTTCCATAGACCATCCATAACATCAAAATACATGAGACTTTTGGGGGACTCTCCAGAGCCAAACCACAACACTGCCAATTCTGCTGAGTGTCTCATCTGCACAATTATGCAACCTGCATTGCAATCTTGTTAGGTAAATAGTATTATCCCAATTTGCAGACAAATAAGCAACGTTATTAATCAGCAGTGCAGAATTTTGAGTCCTATCTATGATATACATGCTCACAGTAAATAGTGCCATTCTTTATAGAAGAAACGGAAAGTACTGAATACATGTTTATTGGTTTCATACCTTGCTTAATACAGAAACCAAGACTATAAGTTAATCAATCAATTGCCCTTGAGTTTCTACTCTGAAATTTGCAAATATACTTGAAAATTAAATTCTTTAGTGACAGCTTATAAGATTAAGACTTTAACAAGGGAGGACTTAATGTAATAATTTCTAGGTGCTACCGTAACTGCCACTTACAGGACACAAAAACAAGCCAATTGTTAACAAAGGCAGGGATTGAGTTTTTTTTTTTTTTTTTTTTTTTTTATTCCTAACATAAACCAAATTTTGACAGTGCAATTTGGAAAGCCAAGCAGAGATTTTTAACATTGGAATACCACTGTGGTTTCACATTTAGAATCTGGCTTACAAGAGCTAACAGTAAATATCATATCTGAACATTCTTTTCCCTAGTCTGCAAAGACCTCTCACCTACACATCACCATTGCTTTTTCCCAAAGGCAAGTATAGCAATTAAAAATGCTGAAATGGAAGGCATAAATGGACCACAATCGTTGGTAAGTGATAGAAATATCAGGCACAAGCCCAAAGCCTTGAAACTTATCTTGAAGCAAATCCAGGTGAGAAAAGCATTTGGTGCCAGCAGGAGAACCATGGATTTCCCACCTCTTTAGGCCTTTATGGGAGCTCTCTGCTAAATCCTCTTAAAAACATCAAGCCTGAATCTTTATACATTTCCTGTTATAAGAGCTTGAAATCAACTCATTGTGAAGCACCAGTTACAGTGTCAGCCCCTTACTTCCCTGGCAGAATGGCTAAAGACGAAAGATTTCAGTAGCTTCTATTTTTAATAGAAAGGTTTAATAAACACAATTTAATGTACGTGGAGGAAGGAGGAGGATGAATCAGAAGCAGGCCAGCTCTGTCAGGAAGAGCATCACTTCTAATCCTGCCCAAGCAGACGTGATTGTATATCCTCATTAATGCCATAATTGGTATCTGGAATCTGTTCAAAAATGCCAATTTCCTTTGCAACAGAGGATTATGGCTGAATTTCGAGTTCTTTATGGCCTGTATGCAGATGCTTGTAAAATTCAAATATAAAAACTGTCAGTTGAACATCTCATGAAAAGCTGTACCTTATCCTAATCCAAACGAACATGAGCAAGCGCTTGAGGGGACGAAAACCCACAATACATTTCAGTAGCTAACCACTTACAGGAACATTTACATTCTGGGACAGGGTTGCTCGCTGAGTTTCTGAAGTAACTTAGGAGCAGTCAGGATTCAGTTCTTAGCAGACTTCAACACAGTAGGGGGAAAATTGTCAGTCACAAGCCTCCAGCATTTATGAATTATTAATGTTGGCTTTCTGGGTATTTTTTTCAAGTTTTGCTTTTGTGTGCGTGTTCAGCTGAGTAATTCAATAGACTGATGGAGACATGAATAGATATGCTAACTAGCACCAGGGTTAACCTTTAAAGTTCGTTAAAGCTGTCAGCTTTCAATGAAATATTTTCACGTTCCTTTTTTTCTGTGAACTGGAATATAAACATTATTTGTACACTGGGATCAGAGGTGCTTGGGAGAAAAGAAAGGAGACTCCCCACCCTGACATTTTTCTTTTCTTTTTTTGAACCAAGACACCACTAATGGATTCGTCAAGAAAATGCATCTTTAAAAACATTTCTCATTTATAAACTGCGCTTCAAGACTGTATTCACAGCCTACTTTGATTGCAGTATTTTTCAACCAAGAGACCAAAAACAAAAAGAGACGGCATGTCCCTGTTATTACAAAACCACTGGGAAGGGGCGGGATTTGGAGGAGGAGACCAGAGAGTTGAGGACGGTGGCCACCTCAGCGTATGGGTTGCAGATGGAACCTGTGCATGATAAAGAAGGAGTGTAAGGCTGGTAAAAACCTTTCATATCAACAAGAATTCCTTTGGACAAACAAGGAAGTGAAGGGGTTCCTAGTGAAACCAGTTACAAAATTTTTTTTTAAATCCAAGGATTTTGTATCAGATATGCTTGCTGAACAAGTCTAAATAATAAACTCCATGATGAAAACCTATCGGCTTTGGAATACTACCGACTGTGTAGCCATGAAGCTGGGGTGGTCTCTTGGCTATGTCATCACCCACCACCTAAAATCACACACCAGGGCTGTGCTACTCCCAGGTCTAATGACGATTCTTTCAAAGTCCTCCTTTCATCTCAAACTATCAAAACAAGAAGTGAGGAAACATAAAATCAAGTACAGAACCATGTTGCTTTCAACAGTCTGTAACTGAGTACCAGTTTGCAACAAGTCCATTAATGGATACAAGCGAGAAAGCTGCGTGCACTTAATGTATAACAATAAGTAATGTAATGAACTTAGTATCTCCACCTTGGTCTAAAAGAACCCCTATTCTTCCTTTTTCCCCTCCACCCCATTTCTTTGAAGTTACCAAGAAAGATAAAAGAATGGCCATATCAATTTTATTTTTTAATGAAGGAAAAATGAAAGCAAAGGAAAATTTGTTTATTTGCCATCATTTTAATTCTCTTAAAATATTTTTACCTTTGTTCCCTTACTAGATTAAAAACAATTTGCTCTACATTTAGTTTTCAAACTAATTTGTATCATTAGATGCCCCAAGTTACGACTGTTGTTAGACAAGGAGAAAGGGTGGAGGGGAAAAGGAGGCGAGTGGGACGATAACGAAGCGATGGGTGTGATCACAGTAAGCCTTATGAATGGATGAAAAAGCCACATGAAACTCTGTATTTTGTAAAACTTAACATGCACTTGAAAAGCACTTGGATTAGGAGCTTCAAGGTGTTGCTCAATACCAATTGCTCTCTTAGTGTCTGTGCCTTTTCCCGGAATAACTGGAAAGGATAGTTTTGTGTATCTAAAGTTTATTCTTCCTTCTCTCCCTCAAAGGCATATTCATTTTTGCCTTTTGTTTTCTGCTATGTGTCTTTATTATCACTTATAATATAGTAGAGACAGCATCTTAAAGTATCAATTTGTTTGGTTTTGCATTCCAAGTACATGTCTGAGAGCGTCCATCTGTTTGAAGAGATGTGCAGGATAAAGAAAAATAAAAAATCAAGGCTGATGTAGTATTCAACGTCTAACATACAAAATAGGATTTAGCAAAAAGTCAATAAACTTAAGAGCCATACACTGCGAGAGACACAGAGAGAGAAGGGCAAGGGGGACTTCCCAAATGTTCTTGTTCCCCCCTTTAAGATTTCACCGCTATCCAACATGACTCATGAGCATGGAGTTCTTAATGTTAGGAAAATGCCGATTCTGCCTTAGACTGCAGTGGCAGGAAGCCTCTTGCTCGGTTGTAAAGGAAATGGTAAAATATAAGAAAAAAGCAAAAACCTCTCTACTTCTGACTCGGGGAATTACAGGAAGCAGAAGAAAAAAGAATGACATTCAATATTCAGCCTTGAGATTCTTGATTGCCTTTCCTCAGACTTTTACCCAGAAAGAGTGGTTTGTGCTACATACACAGAGCTCAGTGAACCTTGTGAAGCAGCACGGAAAAGGTGTAGCATGCAGTGGTGCATATTCGTGCAAATGCCACGCCCACCCAAGGTTCAAGTAGGAGGATAAGTCTTCAAGACAGATGTTCCATCAGACACATCTGCCCAGTGGAAGCATTTTTTACACATTCACACGGAATCACCATACACATTCCCAGCCCTGCTACCCTTTGCGGAAGGTCACAGGGTGTTTGCTAAGCTGGCAAAGCTACCTGATGTCTAACATACCTTTCTATATCCTTCTCATCTCTGCCCTTCATCCCATCCTTCATACATGCACTATATATTCATCATCCCCCATATTATAAAATGTACGAATATAAATAAATATGTAAAATGTCTTACAAATGTATGAATAGAACCCATTTTCTGTTCATTCACCCAGATGTTCTGTATCTACAACTATGTTCTGTGTTCCCAAGTCCATATAGTGATCCCCATCGAGCATTTCAGGATGCTCTAACACCACCTCCCAGACCTGCCACTTGACACTTACTACATCTTCCCAGAGCCTTCTTTCAGGTCCAGTATGTATGTGGGTACATCATATCCTCTTGACATAACAGAGTTTGACCCTAGAACCAGCACTGGTTGGAGTGATCTCAGATAAGGACTGATTATAGTGGTCATCATGTAATTACTATATGTCAACAGATTGGGGTGAGGGTGAGAGCAAGAATAGTGAACAGATAAGAATGAATTGGATCAGCTTGCCACTGCTCCCAACCCCAATGCCGCAGCTGACCTATAGAAAAAACTATGCTCTTCCTCATGAGCTTCCTCAAAGCCCAAGATTCAAAGAAACCAGGTGAGCAAATGTGGAGAGAAATGGGGACGAAACAGAAGTAGGAATTACCCCAGTGCAACAAAATGGCTTGCGGAGCACCAACCCACATGCTTAGGCTGCTGCTTTATCTGGCATTCTGTTCCAACCACCCAAAAGTAACGTAACGATCTTGGTTTCCCATTAACCTTCTAATTCTTGTATGAATGTGTGTAGTGGCCGACTTTCACTGGAAACCAAACAGGAAGAAATGTTCTGGTGACTTCCAGTTAACGGTGTACTGGTACAGTACAAACCTCCGACTTACTTAGCAACTCTGAATGTATTCATTTGCTTATAAAAATGCAGTCCACTTTTTAAATTGTGCTACACTGAAGCCCATTAAAACTTCTCCAAGAAAGATAGACTCCAATTAAAAGTAACCTTTATAAACCCTGGTTAAAATTAAATACAAGGTGATACGTTTAGTTAGAAAGAAGCATGGAAAGATCGCTTCGAAAGAAACTTGATTCTTGACATATTTCATACTTTATTAACAGATTGGGCAGTGATGATTCAAAGGGACTATTAGTCAAACATCCCATTCTCAGCCAAGGTCCACAGGAACCCCGGCTCTGGCCCACCTGTGAAATATCTGTCAGGTTTCTAGCCCTCCTTCTCTGTACTGTCCATCACTTCAGCTGTTAGTACTTTTCATCACTAACAGCTGTGAAAACCTAGATTCATTGTCCTAAATAGAAGATAAAATCTATTTGCATAGATGCTATGGGATACAATTCATCCATAAAGAGCAATGGAACCCTGCATTGTGACAACTCGAGTAGAACTGGAGATGCCTGTGTTAAGTGAAATAAACCAAACACAGAAAGCCGGGTCCTCCATGACAATTACCCATATGTGGAATCTCATACCATTGATCTCTAGAAGCTGAGAGTACCATGGTGATTAGCAGAGGCAGAGGGAAAATGGGGGGAAGGGAAGGATTGGAAAGGTTGGTCCCCAGAGAGTAATTTATAGCCAGGTAGGAGCAAGAAGTTCCTGTGTGTCATTGCACTGTAGGGTGATCCTAGATAATGTGCTGTTCTTCCAAGTGGTTGGAGGACATACATATGTTTAACCTCATTTCAATAGTGTACAATGTATACACGGATCAGAATATCACCTTAATATGTACAGTTTTTATGGTTTTATGTCAATTTAAAAATAATTTAATTAAAAATATGCTTCCATGTTAATATGCCATCAGAAGCAGAGATTACTAATATGTAATATAAATATCAAATAATAGGAATTGGCTAAATACATTTTGCTTCATTTATATAGCAGAGAACTACTTTGCTCTTACAATTGGTGCTGTATGGAAGCATGAGTAATTATTCAGTAATATGTCAATTAAAAGGAAAGCAGGTTACATAGGAGGACAGTCTTATTTTTAGAATCTATAGCCTGGGTAGTGACGGAGTTGTCCACACACAAGAAAGTCAAGCCTATGTGCTTGGCTATAGGACTTGCTGTTGGCAGCCCGGATTCCTAAGAAGACAGAGTACACGAAGCAAACTAACTTAGAACGTGGTTTGTCTTCTATCCTTTTCCTCTATTTGGCTTTGGAAACTTCAAAAGCTGCAAGACGCCTAAAGTTTATCTGGATTATCTTGTCATTTGGAGCACCCCCGTATCTGCTTCAATATGCCTCGGAACGCGGCTGCCAAATGAGAGCGATAGTTCCTCGCATAGCTTCTTACCCAGAATGCCAGAGCATCGGCAGAACGTTACTTTTGCCTCCTATCACTTCTCTAAAGAAACTCAGGATAAAGTCTGGGACAACTTGACTCATGAAACTTATCAATTAATCCAAAGATAAACTGTCAAGGACATGCTTCTCCAGATACCCACATTGTAAATCTTTATCAGTTGTCCCAAAAGATATAAATTCCATGGAGCTAGAAAAGGAATGTGGAATTTAATAAAAACTACCCCCTTAGTCTAAAGAATGTGTATATATATATATATATATATATATATATATATATATATATATATAGTGTGTGTGTGTGTGTGTGTGTGTGTGTGTGTGTGTGTGTGTGTATAGTACTTGTGCCTAAAAATACAGCAAACTTCTTGGCCTCCTAAAGAACATACCGTACTTGTCTTTCTGCATCCTAGGGGCAGTTTTTCAACTTCCAAAATCAAATAACAATTCATTTTGTGAACTCACAGCAAGAGTACAACCAAAGATAAATGATTTACTTGAATATCAGGCTGAAACTGTGCAGCGTGGGTGAGTTGTCCTACCTGAGTCATGCTGACTGGGCGACACTCTTACTCAGCAACTTCCCTCTGCTCCCAGTGAGAGTCCTCCAGAGTGTAAGCATGGTCCAAGCTCATCCAGTAATCATCCGCAGCACCTTTAGACTGTCACACCTGCTCCATGCTTTACATAACAAACTACTTTTCTTCACTATTTTAATCCCAACATTACAGTTATTTCACTCAAGATTCCTATACATAAATTCATTCTATGTCAAGATTTAGGATATTCTAAAAAAATATGAATCATCTCTGTTTACATTCCAAAACCTTTAAAGGCATTTACTTGGTAATTTTTACAATATACCTCTTTTTTCATCAATTTTTGTTTGTACAAAAGAAATGCATGAGTTGCTTGTCTAGTCACATTCAAAACGTTAAGAACCAGGGAGTTTGAAAAGACCAAAAGTTATTAACTGTTCTCCAGATATATTTAAGAAATCTTCTCATCAATGTGATCAAATAAATTACACTGGGATTCATATATACAAGAATGAGGATTTTTTGTTTTATTTTTATTCTACGCATTTAACTTTGAAATAAATAGGTTGCTACATACCATAGTAATTGTGAATGGACAGAGGTCATCAGGAAACAATAAAACTGTCAACACAAACTAATGACAACAGAGCACAGGGTAGAAAATGCGACATGAGTGTTTTATGAGAAAAGGTCAGAAGGTTCAAGTCAAAGGGAAGAAAGATGGGTTTTGCCATCCAAACCTAAGACACTTTGCAAGTTAATTAGGCTTCTAGAATTTCCTCCAAATGCTACAGAAATAGCTTGGGGACAGATATGTGTCAGCAATCGAGGAGTCAGAGATGAAGCACAAAGCAAGGCCTGGTATTAAGGAGATCACAGAACAAATACGGGATTAGAAACAAGAAAACAGAGATACAGGACGCCGGGTAATAAGAGAAGATCATGGGGCAACACAAAGCCAGAGGTGAGGGACCAAGAGATCAATGAGACACAGACAGGGGCTCAGGCAAGGCATGTACCTAAGGCCAAGGGCCCACAGTGGGCGATCCCTTCACAGCCATCCACTGCCACTCCGACAGCAACTAAACTTCAGAACCAAATTCAGTGCTGTGTAGTTGGATTTTTTTTAGAAGCAATGAGTTAAAACAAGGATGTTGTTTACATGTCTCAATGTGCTGGCTCTTAAGCACTTAATTTACGTTCTTTAAGGACTTCAAGGGGTTACAGATAGATATCTACATATGATATTGATGCAGATATATTGTGAGGTTTTTTTTTGTACTTCCAAGTCTTCTGGGAATTGGTTTTCTAAGACTTCCATGGCTACCAACACTTGAAGATGCTGAGGACTTCCGCTAAAATGGCACAGTGGTCCAGGCACATCTTTCCATATGCTTTAGGCCATCAAATCTATAGCCGATCATTTTTGCCTTGAATTTTTTAGTGTTATAATGGAGATTTTTATAAATAAAGTTCTAGTGTTTATATGTGTACACTAACTGCATTTTGCATGAAGCCCAATACAGTTCCTATCTACTCAAAAAATGGGGGGGGGGGGGGGAACAGGGCTGCAAGTTGGACACACCTGCTAAAACATCTCTGGTGACTTGTGGTAACTAAAGTAAGGTGATTTATATGTAAGTAGTTTTTATACTGTATTGCATAGAAATGATGACAATACAAAAGGTCTGTACATGTTCAATACAAGCGTAATTTTTCCCAATATTTTCAGTCTGTGGTTGGTTGAATTCATGATGGGAAGCCACATACAGAGGACTCACTGTGAATGTACACACACACACACACACACACACACACACACACACACGCATGCGCGCGCGCACGTTTGCTTAGAGCAAAAATACTTACAATAAGAGTATGCATCTTACATGCACTAATTTACGGAAATGACCCATCACAAGTTTTTCTCACCAGTGTGCTCTTGTGTGTCAGTGCAGTGTGATGCCAGCCTGGGCTGTAATAAAATGCATAAGGCATGTCCTTTGGGAAGAGATTTTGAGAGGGTATCAGAATTCTCAGTGACCAGGACAAACAATGTTTTCACGCAACATTTCTAAAAGACCCAAAAGTGTATGTCTGTGATGAACAAAATATAAAAATATCCATGAGAAACAAAATGTCACAATTTTAAATAAAACTCAGATCCCACTTCGTATCTCCATGGCTCACCCACTCCGGATTGTACAGGTTTATGTTGTTGTTTCTCCACCTGAGAGCCAAGAACTTCAATCGCCTCACCCTAGGATAAGACATGTGGTCCAAGACTGGGCATGCTCACCAGTCATCATTCCTGGTGTGTTTCTATCTTAGTCAATTTTCTTGCTGCTATGACACAGTACTCAATACCTACCACTTACAAGAGGATAAGAAGGGCTGGAGGAATGGCTCAGCGGTTAAAGCATCTGCCTAGCAAGCGCTAAGTACCCGAGTTTGATTCCCCAGCCCCACATTACCTGGGCGTGGTGGCGCAGCCTGTAATCCCAGCACTCGGGAGGCTGAGGCAGGAGGATTGCCATGAGTCCAAGGCCAGCCTGGGCTCTGAAGTGAATTCAGGACCAGCCTGGACCACAGAGTGAGACCCTGTCTCAAAAAAAAGAAAAAAAAAAGTTTATTTTTACCTCAGAGTTTAGAGGCCTTAGTCTGTTAGTTGGTCTTCAAGTGTCTGTTAGTGGAAGGGAATGGCAAGGGCCCCTACAGGCAGCACAGCTGTTCACTTGCATGGCAACAGGAAGCAGAAAAGGAAAGAGGTGAGAAGCTGGGGCAAAAATACACAGTTCCAATTCATGTGAATGCACATTTGGCACATTTGTCTAAGGCTACAGCTCTTTGCTTACTATCCAGGAGGAAAATGGATTTGAAAGCATGGTACCCTTAAAACTGAATAACAACTGTCTTCACTCACTTGCATGCAGAAAGCAGGTAAAAGACTCCTTCATTTTTTTTCCAGTTTTGTTGAGATTTGGTTGGGAATCACTCTTCGGAAAGCTGTTAGGAATGGCGAAGCTCATATCATTTGGCTCAGTGAAACAGTTCTTCTGTTCTTTAAAAACAAACAAACAAACAAACACTAATCACAGTGCATTCAATTTGAACCTCATGGGCTTTTCATCCACCTGTGGACTTTTATTAGTGGTTCCAGTGACATTGTGCTTTAAATCTTGCTATTTCTATCAAACGCAAAGTATAACATTTTTCATAAGTGTTCTGGAATCAATTATGCATGTACTCAGCAGCCTGAAGTACTGCTCAAAACAGATTTTTTAAAAATCACGTGAAGCATCTCAATGTCCCAACATTTTACATGTAGTCCCACCCTCTGGTCATTTCACAATGCACCTGCACTTGGACAGCACACATCTGCATGTGATCTCTGCTTGTGTTTGCTTTTCCTATCAGTGCGTTTTCCTCTTCCCTCGGCCCTCGAGCTTACCCCCAGATTCCTATACACTCAGATCCACAAATTTTCACAAACACATAAAATTTAATCATTCCAAGGATTGGCAGATATCCTTGGCTCATCTAAATAGATATTTCCACAGAGAAGCAGCAAACTAGAAGAACTTCAAATGGGTCAGGTTTACTCCCCACTGCCAAATCTTGCCTTTCCCCACATACACGCCAGAGGTATACTGATACTTTATACAGCATTCAATTTGAGAAGAAAACATATTTTAGCATTGGGACACTCAATTATATAAGACTTTCAATAAAATAAGAAAAATGCCACAAGAAAAATCAAAACGAAGGGAATTACTGGTTTATTAACGAAAACTCTAGGGTCGCCAGGATCACTGACTTCAGGCAGGTTAAATCCAGGACTCAAATAGGTCCTTAGGATTGGATCCTGGTCTCAGTGTTTCATCCTGTTCTTTGGCTCTCATTGTATTCGCTTTGGTCTCGGTCTGATCCTTTACGACAATGGCCGATGGTCCCAAGCTTAGACATTCACCCTCATATCTCAGCAGATGAGCTAGTTGCTCAATATTTTTTAATTAGGTCCTGAAATTTAATCTCATTATTCAGATCTCTATCTTACCCCCTTCTTGAGCCAATCATTGTAAGCAGCAGGCATGGAACACACTGATTGGCCAGATCTGGGTAACAGGCCACATTTGGAGGCGGCGCGTTAGATCAGCCGCATCCAAAACACGAGGCCTGTGAGAGGGCAGGCATTCCCTCAGAGGAAACTCGCCATACAGGTAGCCGAAGAAAAGAACATGTTGGGTGGTTTACAAACACAAGCCCATCGAAACTAGACCCCATTACAAATGGAAAGACTGTGATATGCCCCCAAATAATTATTATTCAGAAGTGACAGAAACAAGGCAAAAAATTCACTTGTTTAACCCCAGTAGGTGGGTATATTAGTATTAGTTAACTAGGGCTGCATAACGAAACACTACAGACTGCAGCATAAGCAGAAGTATATAGATCTGGAGGGCAGAAGTCTAACAACAAGGTGTCGGCTGGACTAATTTCTGACTTCTCCTGCGCTTCTCTCCTCTGCTTGAAGTTGGCTGACCTACGCCATTTCCTCGTGTGACCTTCCCTTTGTGTGTGTCTGTGTCCTTGTGTCTTCTCCTTGTGCAGACACTAGCCATACCAGACAGAGCTTACCCACAGAAGCTCATTTGCACTTAGCTGAATCTTTAGTGGCCCTATCCTCAAGTACAATCACGTTCAGAGACACTGAGGATTAAACCTTTGATATACGAGCTTGAAAGGGACACAATCCAGTCCATAACAGTGGGGCTTACTATACCAAAAATGCTATAGGTACTTTATGTGAGTGAAAGTAAACACATAAAACGAAAATATATACACAGATAAGGGGAGGAATGTGCACATTACCCTGGCGATGTACACATAGCATACTTACACGTGCCATTTAATACCTTAGTGAGGGAACACACACCAAAAATTACCAAAATAGGTCAACTGCTCTTGTTCTCACAAATAAGTGCCCTTGTCCTACATACCAAAGTTGACACCAACTCTACTCGCAACAATAACATTTTCCAAGCAAACTACAAAGTAACAAGTTCTCACACGAAATTTTTATCAAAATGAAGTAAATCTTTTGTACCATTTATACAAATGTCAGCTTCAACATTATCTTTTTCACACTCCTTATGCACAGGGCAATAAAGAATGGAAAGTACAGAGATTAATTTAGGTAACAATTACCATAATTCACAATTGCATTAGCACCTATTAAGGTTCATTGTTCTGTGGAAATTCTAATGATACATTCCGGAGTGAATAAAAGCAGAAGATGATTGGAAATAAAATTGTTTCTATGTATGCTGACAGGACTGCTGAGTGTAATTATACATTTCGGAGGCGACCTGTTTGGAGTTTACTCCATAATTTTATGTAAATGTTAAATAACTTCATGTGTTCTTCCTCTGCGGTTAAATGCTAATTTTTGTTATTTCAACAAGAAGAGTGCTCAAGTTTATTAACATACTTTGCCAATAAGGCCAAGTTCTAAAAAGTAACTGCACATACTTCTTCTAAATGATATTTTATACCTTGTTAGTGGGCTGCCAAACTTTCAGTTACAAGAACAGCTCTTCATTCTTAAATTTGGTAGCAAAAAATCAAAAAGTAGAAAGGTGCTCTTCCAAATATAATCAAGCTCATTCAAAATGCTGATGTGTAGCAGCTTCTTCAGTCCCAAACAAGAGCAAGTCAATAGATAAACCCTGAAACATCGCACAGTACCACCACTTTATCACATAGATAAAATTGGTTGCAGTTGTCTGTATTTCTCCCAGTTTCTAGTAGCCTGTGTGAAATCAATACATCATGCATGAGTATGGTGGTAAACGCTTGATCTCCCAGCACAGTGGTAGGCTAAGGCAGTAGAATCATAAGTTCAAATCTGCCTGGGATGAAAACTATTTTTTTTAATGTCTGGGTATGTAGTTCAATGAAAAGATCCTGGATTAAATCCTCAGCATCATACACACACGGAAACCCTATCAAGCAAATGAGAATACAATCTGTGGAGGTCCAGGGAGCCTATGTGTTCTTGTGGAAATGCTCAGCCTTATTGCCTACCTACTCGTCCCTCCCACCCCCAAATCAATAGAAAGGAAGGACACGTGCAGATGAAGAAGGGAGAAAATACAAAATTTAACATAGACATTCAACAGAGCTGAAAAATAAATAAATAAAAACATCTCTTAAAATTTCACTATTATGTTCCAAAGCAGGTTGATCAAAACATTCTGCTTTCATATTACAAAAGGCTTTGGAGATGAGAATGAAAAATTATCATCATTTGATTTGGCCTCTGGTTTACCAAGAGAGGAATTTTGAGATACAAGCTTTTGACAGAATTTCTCAGGTCACCTAGTCAAAAGACACATGCTAAGATGTGACAATGACAGCCAGATCCACTAAGCTGGACCACTGCAGAACCAGACCCAAATGCCTGGCTTTGTGAGCCCTAGCCCAGAGTCTTCTGTCTTGCACATAGAGCCCTACCCAATGAAGAACAAGCTAGACTTATCTTCCTTTCTCTGCTGGACACTGAGCAGGGCTGTAGGGTGAAAGGAACACTAGCCTTCAATTTAGAAAGAATTAGGATGAGTTTCCACTCTTCTGCTTCAATGTGATACAATGTATGCCAACTACTGACTTTTGTGAACCATGTCTTTAACAAGGATGTGGAAATGATCAGTAGGTGAACTAGCAGCAAGACTGTGGTTGACCTTAAATGGGCTGAAAAATGTAGAGCAGGATGATTAAAAATACAAGAATCATATCTTTGTCCCCTGAGGACCTTCCCCAAACCTTGATCCTCCAGTCACAAAGGAAGCCAAGAATTATTAAATGGGTTAACATTTGTTTGAGTTTTTGAAAATAATTATTATCAAACCATTGTAAGAGCTACACTGAAATGGTGTTGACATTACCTGTAAACATACCGTATCAGTTAACCTTGTGATTACCTAGGCTATGCTTATCTTTATTCATTTGCACAATTTTTCACTCTCATGAGTCTCTGGAGTTCGGTATGCTACGTGTCACACTTATTTGATCTTGACAATTATTTCTTAGTCATCTGTCAGTATGAAAGGAGTCAGTCAAAAAGTGTTAATTTTTTTTCCCCATCAGTATAAAAGTTTACCAAGTCAAGCCTCATTTTGAGGAACATTCCCCAAACGGAATATCATCATGAATATCATCATCAAAGCCATTATCAGCAATCATTAACTGGTTTCTGCCACCAGGCAAAGGCTTTATTTTAACAGGAGCTTGTCATCTAGTCTGTCACAGGTGAAGCGTATCCTCATAAGAATCTGCCGTTGTCTGAGCTGCAAAGGTCATCGCCTGGGCTGCGCTGACTTCCTTACTTGCATTTGACTTCGCTTCAAGCTCTCATTTCTCTGTCATCGCTTGCCTTCCTTCTCTGTTCTTCTCTATAATCCAAATGTGCTTATGCCTCCTGTTCTACTAATGCAAAACATGTTTCATAGATAGTTTCTTCTATCTCAAGTTTTGCCAACTTTATCCCAGTTTCACAAACACATATACAGAGATGTCACATGTAGTGATAACATGGCCTAGAGTAAGATAAAACATAAGCCAATAGTGGATAAATTTTAAAACAAGGCACTATTTTGGTGATTCAGATAGCAGATGTCAACTCAGAATATATAGTGACACATATCAGGAGGCAACTGCTGCTGAGAATTTAGGAACTACAAATAACTATTGAATCATTTCCCAAACAACTCACCATGCTAAGGAAAAAATCAAAAATAGAAGTACATTCAGTACTTCAGTTTGTCTTCAAAGTTAGGGGCACTGGTTAGACTTACATTTATTCTCAAACTCTCTTTCCCCAATATCCCGTACATCTGTGTTCTTCACCGCTTGAACTAAAAGTGCCCTTGTTGTCAGTATCTGTCTACTAATCCAGTTTTATTTCCCAAGAAATTATCTAAATTCTTTAAAGTGTAACACAAATTTATCCATCTGTCTTTCCTATTAGAAGCAAGACGTAGGGCTGTGAATAGAACTTGGGCATTGCTATATCTCCAGGACTACCCGAGCTCTAGTATATAATAGATGCTTGATAATTTTTTGAACCATAACAAAATGTGCATGGTATTTAGGGGCAAAAGAGTTTACTTAGATGAGCACATGCAGACATCTGGGTCAGTTGTCTGTAGAAAACAGGGTTTAAGGTGAAAGAGCAGTTGATACTATAGAGCATCGTAGTAGAACTAAGGATGATAATGGGATTGTTTAGTTGCTTCTAAGTAAATCAAAGAACTTAGGGAAAGAAAATATGAAGATAAGGGATCAGAATGTTTCTGACACAAGGTCAGGAATTCTGAAAAACCTCAGAATCTACTCTTTCTAGAGGCTGAATTTTAAGGCAAACCAAATTCACAGTGCAGAAGTCTGTGTTTTTTATGTTAAAGTTGGGACATTGACTAAGAAAGAATGGGACTCTAAAAATTTCAATAGAACATGTGAACCAATTTCAAATTTCAGACCATGAACAAAGAAATTTCACAGTCTCCTTTGCAAGAAAAAAGTTCTTTCTCCTCGACTGAGGCAGTGTCCTCTGTCCTAAAGACTATAATTGCCCTCAAAAGGCTGAAAATCAATATTCTGTTTGATCCAGAAATACCTCTTCTGGATATCTTTCCAAAGGAGTTAAAAGCTACATATAACAGAGATACATGTATACCCATGTTTATATCAGCACAACTAACAATAGCTAAAATACCCATCAACAGACCAATGGATACAAAAATTGTGGCACATGTACACAATGGAGTACTACTTTTTCATAAAGACAGCTAAGTTTAAGGTTTTTGTAGATAAATGAACGCAACTTGAGACCAGCATGCTCAGTGAATTAAGTCAGACACAGAAGGTTAAATGCTGCATGGTTTCTCTAATAATAGATATTCAGAATATAGTCACTCTATAGAACAAAATGAGGGTAATAGTGGGAGTTGGGGAGATGGGAAGGATGAGGGAGGGACAAAAAGGAATTGTAATTTTGACATGATATATATGTGCATAAAATACAGAGGCTCAATGTAAACATTGTGTATCTCAAATATAGGTATATATAAATGTATATATAGCGGGGGGGGGGGGGGGGGACGGACTATAATTGCTTCTCCCAAAATGATCTCCTTCCAATGGGTTACTGATCTGCCTGAAAACCCTCTGTCACTCACTTTAGACTTATCACTAGATCCAAGTCTCACCAGTTCCCAGTGAGTGTCACAAAGTATGAACCATGAGAACATGTAAGTCACACCAAGGTATTAGAGGATTCTGTCAATTTATATAGACAGACACCTGAGGGCCACATATGGTTATAGACTCTGTGTCTGTAGGCAGACAGTGGAAGCAGTAACCAGAGGGCTGAACCTGCAGAGATCTTTGCTACTAGCTAATGTATTATACACTTTCAGAAATGATTTTTTTTGGGCAAAAAAGTTTTTGGTGTACAGAATAAAAGTCTAAAATCAGACAACACAATAGACATTCACAACCCTAAACTAATCTCCAGACTTGAACTTCCTTCATGTCTCTTCTTTTGTTCTTTCTTAGCTCCTTTAATCTGCTGCCTACTGAAGTTCTATGAACATTTTTTTGAAAAACAATTTGTTTGAAAATAATTGAAAATTCATGTTATTTTCCTTAACCTTTGGGAATAAGCTGCACACACCACTGACCTTTGCCTCAAAATTCTTTGAGTTGTTAAGACTTCTTTGCATGCCCACTTCTTCAAAGGTCAAAGTTATAAACCTCAGAAAACTTAATATTAATACAAATTTTTCTTTAATTACTTTCTACATTTCAATTTTATCAACTTACTCCATAATGTTCTTTATAGAAGCATTATCTCCTTTGGAGTACAGGATAAAGGTAAGATCTCATACTTACATTAAGATATTACATTTCCGTGGTCTCCTTGAATACTTTAAATTCTCAGCCACTTTTTGTCTTTTACAAAGTTTATACATTTTTGTAAATATATCTGCAGGCCTTTTCTGACTTGAAATTTCTTTCTAGTTCTTGTCTACATTCAAACTCTCAAGAATAATTTTAGATAAGGAAATTCTGGGCCTTTATGGTCATTCAGAGACAGAATCAGAATCAGGCCACACACGCTCAGGAAAGAAAAGCTAGACTGTGTTGAGTGTCATTGCCTAACACAGGTATCTGGCAAGGAAGGAGTGGTTGTGAAGGTGGTCTTGCTCTGGGAGGCTTTGGGAAGAACTATGAGAGTGTCAGAGAAAAAAAAAGGTGGAAGGAAAAGAGAAGAGGGGAGAAAAGAAAAAACGGGGAAAAGCACTATTTACTCTGGTAAGGGTTCACTTTCATCGTACGAGAGGAGCAGGTTTGGGCCAAGGTTGATACATCTCATTATCAAAGGAGTTGAGAAAGTCAAAAAGAGTAAAAAAGATGACACTTGAATAAATCTACATTAGTTTGGGTTCTTATAAAAGGCAGAATTGACATAAATTATAACAAAATGGATATATTTGGAAGGCTTACAAGTCTGAGGACAGAGATAGTCCAAGATGGTGGCCTGCAAGTTTGAGAGCTGGAGGGTCCCATGGCTGTTTTTCCACAAGGTAGAACACCCATAAGGACTGCAGGACAGCCGGTGAGAGTCTGCGGCAGATCTTGGTGGCAGGTAGCAGCAAGTCAGCGTCCATAGACAATTGCAAAGGGCAGAGTTTTCCCAGAGGAAGAAGCTGTAACAAGCTTTCTTCTTCCTTCCTTTCATAGAGTTCGAAGTCCCAATTGGGCCTCCCACATCTGGGTGGGTATTTTTCCCTCATTCGCTGGCCCACAAATCACTCACAATCTAAGCCAGGCTGGGTTTTTATTGCTTAATCTAGGCGTAGTTCTGAAACCCTAATCCAGGTGTGGCTCCTTATTGCCTCAAGTTGACACAATCTCTCCAAGGGTCACACCATCCTTATATGTACAACTTTCAGGAACCAACACAGACATTGAGAAAAATAAATAAACAAGACCAAAATGAGAAAGAATCGATTTTGAGAGACTGGGGAAATAGTCAAAGTTGGGCCCACATAAGCCAAGTGAAAGCCGGACCAAGGAAAAAGACAGTGTCAAGATGTCAGGGAAGTTCTGCAGTGTGTTTGTTCGCTGTTATCCCACACCCCCTCACTCTGAGGAGGTCATGAAGAAGGCAGCCCACGTGCCAAGTGTGGACCTTGTGTCTGGTTCTAGAGAGACCACAGGAAACAATGTGCGCAAAGAGTCGTCCTCTTCCTTTAATCCAGCTTGGAATTCATTCTGCAGAAAAGCAGTTGGGGCTGTTCGGAAGTCATCCTGAATTAAGGAAAGACAACAGGAGAATTGTATGGGAATATTGGTCTCTCGGCGGAGTAGGGTATAAGAACTTTGTTGGCCAACATGTGCTGGACCTGGCTCTAGGTTGCAGTGAGTATCGGCTCTCTCCAGCAGCAACCTGAAGAAGCTCCCTTTGAAGCCACTTTGTGCAACTTTCCAGCAAGATAACTGTGGACCAGAGGGCCCCAGAACAACCCAGGAGCTGCAAATCTGGGTTGTGTGGAAGCCAGTGGGAAATGTTGCTTCTTTTTGTGTATCCAGGAGAACCTGAAGATGGGTGGTACACCAGGTGGGACAAGTATTTGGACAAAGGTCCTGGGTGTATCTGGAAGGGTGGTTTCAATGTGATTTGTGCTTGAACAAGGAGGCTAAGAATAGCAGGTGTGGGTAGCCCTCGTTCAATCAATCAAAAGCCTGAAAATAACAAAAACTGATTCTCCTGAGCAGAAGGGAATTTTGTATTCCCTGGATTCTTGGAGATGAGATCTCATTCTTTTCTAGCCCTCAGATTTGAAATAAAAATCCCTGTCCGCTATGAACTTAAACCATTGGCATCTCCTGGGTCTCTGGCCTTCACACTTACACACGAGCTGTCTTAGATTTCTGGTTTGCCAACTACAATCTTGGCATTTCTCAGACTCTGTTATCACTTAAACCAGTTTCTTATAGTAACTTCATTCCTCTGTCTCTCTCTAATCTCTCTCTCTCAATCCCTCTGTCTCTCTTCTTTCTCTCTCTCTCTCTCTGTAACACACACACACACACACACACACACACACACACACACACACACTCGCGCATGCATGCACACAATCGGTTTTGTTTTTATGGAGAACCACAGAACATGGATAGATGGAATCTGTCAGGTAATCATAATTTGAAGTTTATGAGTAATCATTACAAGTGACTGAGTCATGAAATCCAAAGAACTACTGAAGAATTAGTCCAGATGGAAATAAGCTAAAGAGACATGACAACTAACTATAATGTATGATTCTGTGGACTTGTTGCTATATAGAACATTTGTTAAGACAATATATAAAACTTGAACAGTGCCTGAGAATTAAAGTGCAGTAATTTTTTCAATGCTAATTTCTTGGTTTTGATATTGTATTCGGCTATGAAGAGAATATTCTTGCTTGGAAGAAATACACACTAAACATTAGGAAGTAATGAAAAATCACACAGAAATTTCACTGTGAAATATTTTGGAAAAAGTGGTATGTCCTTTCTTTCGCTTCCTTTCATTATTTTTTTTAACTTTTATTGAATTCCTTCCATACACACAGGGACACACAAACACAGTAGTTGAAAAGTTACATAAACTACTCAGTGTTTCATTCACCAAACTTAACTTGTCATCCTATATGTTTTTTAGAAAAAGATAACATCTTACTGCTCTTCAAGACCAGCATTAAGGATAATGCCTTCGCTTCTTGCTCTCACAACCTTCATGCAGTTGTCTGCTTTTCACCCCTGCCATACTCTGCCCACTAATAAAACAAGGCTGTCATTGCTCTCATAGCTTAATTATTTTAGCTACCTAATGTCTCTAAAGTACGACTTTTAGAAGGTACCAGAAACTTTGTTATTGTTCTTGTTTTTAAGTCTGTAAAATAAAACGTTAATTTTACTCTCACTCTAAAATATATACTTACCTGGGGACTCAATTTGGCATGTACAGTGATTTTTCATCTTTTAATTTCTACTTTTACTATTGAACTCTTAGCTGTCATGTAACTTTCACTTCTTGAAAGATTATCTGTACTTTTTGTCTGGCTACTTTTAACATCTTCTCTTTGTCTTTGCTATTTCATAGTTTTTCTGCAGTGAAGATGATTGTTTTATCACATATCTGAATTCATAACATTAACCTGGAAAAATACTCTTCAAAAAATACTGTGTCTGCTCCTATCATTCTAATGAGGCATAAAATGAACCTTGTAGTTCCAACTTCCACATATGCAGCTCCTTTTCATATTTTTACTCTTTTTTCTTCTTACTGTATTCTGTGTGACTTCTGATTTGACTTTCAATTCACCAGCTACTATTAATCTGTTGTTTACATAAATCTATATAATTGTTTTTATTTTGACAAATAATGCACTCTCATTCAAAAATAGTACAGATTTCCTTGATTTGGCGTGATTATGTACAATTTCATTGCTTGTTTAAATTTGCATTACTTTTTTAAATTTATTAACAATCTAATCAGCATCAATGTGTTATGCTGAAATATTTGATATCAAAAGTATTTGGGGTTCTTCTTTCTGCAAATTATCACTCCTGGCAGTTTAATTTGGTATATTTTAATAGCTACTTTTGGTTAGGAGTTCTTACGGACCTGGTTGCCATTAATGTGTGTTTTTGTCTTTTTGTGAGGAACCAGGTGGAACATTCATTATTTTATTTATTTATTTATTTATTTATTGAGACAGGGTCTCACTCTGTAGTCCAGGGTGGTCCTGAACTCACTACAGAGCCTAAGCTAGCCTTGCACTCATGGCAGTCCTCCTGCCTCAGCCTCCAGAGTGCTGGGATTACAAGGGGATATTTATTTCTAGTCTTTTAAGAGATCTCCATACTGCTTTCCAGAGTGGTTGTACGAATTTACATTCCTACCAGCAGTGCAGGAGGGTTCCTTTCTCCCTGCAGCCATGCCAGCACTGATTATTATTTGACTTGTTATAACTAGAATACACGGGGAGCTAAAGAAAAGTAAGCCTACCAAAATAAAGGAACCTATTGAAAAGTGGGCAAATGAAATGAAGAGACAGATCACTCATGAAGAAATGCAAAAGGCCAACAGATACATGAAAAGATGTTCAACAACTCTAGCCATAAGAGAAATGCAAATCAAAACAACGCTAAGATACCATCTCACCCCAGAGAGAATGGCCTACATCAACAAGTCAAATGATGACTATTTTAAGCCAAAATGTGAAATAAAGAATATCTCAAAATAAGTATAATAATGAGATGATACAAGTGTAGATTAGTCATCTAATAATATATTTATTTTCCTTATTTAGACATTTCTAGATTTCACAGTGAGGTAAGTATAATATTTAGGAAAAGATCAATTTCTTATTTAAGACTCAAAGAAATTGTATATAAATAATTCTTCTAAAATGAACAATTAATTCCAAAATTTTACAGAGCAGTTATTACAGTATATCTTATAATGAACAAAATAATATATATAATGTCATACTTAACAATTCATAAGCATTATTAAAATTCTTACATTTTGCTTTAAATATACAATATAGTAACGAAATTTTTCTGCAGTTTCTTCTCAGTATAAAGCTTTTCCAGAGAGCAAAGGGACCTACAAATTTGGTAGGTTTATGAGTAAGGATTAAATAACTTCACCATTAGATACAAATCTCATAAATCCTATAATAATATTTTGTCTAAAAATTAAACTGACTTACTAATATTCTCTCAGAAGTTTGTTAGTTCACTAAAATTCTCAGTTTAAATTTTTTAAATTGCAAATTAAATTTTAAAATATTCTTATTTCTCCTTCAGATAATAGATAGGTAGAACACAGGAATACTAGAAATTCCAGCTTTTTAAAAGAGTCCTGAATTCATATTACTTTCACACTTCCACCATAAACAAGGCCACAGACTCACAATCACAAAATTTTATGTTGTTTCCATTTAACTATATAAAGTAAGTTTCCATGTTAAACTTTAACAAAAAAGTGAAGACTCAAAGCAATTAAAGTTTTTCAATCTTGGTAAGGCTTTTATATAAATAAATTTACTAAGCAAAATAAAAGATCCTTGGACAGAATATGTTCATGAACTTTCAAGTTATGACTTTCAAATTACCACATTAGGGTCAACCAGAGTCTCCTGCCATCACCCAGCAAATAGTGATCTCCTTTCCGATAAAATGCTTCCATCGTAGTCATGTATAACCTGAATTTTAATCAGAATGCAAGGACTTTTCAAATTAAATATAAAAACCAAGTTTGGGGACAATCAAAAATTACACTGAGCACAGGAGAAACTTAAAAATACCTCTTCTTCACATGTATGTGAAAATCCATGCAAATATACACATACACAAACATGCGCCTGAAGTGTCATCTTCTGCAACACCAGACAATGAACTGTTTATTTTAGTCACCTTTTTTCCAGTTAATGCTACTAAATACGGGTGCTCTTGTAGGCAGGTAGGAAAAACTCAGTGGTACCACTGCTACTTATTTTCTGCAGAAATTCTGACAGCAAGAGAACCTACAACAGCACAGTGATGTTCCCCCAAAGAAAGTTCTGTGAAATGGTTGTTAATAAGCACATGATTATCAAAGGATTTAAGAAATCTCGGATTATAAAACTTACATATTTTCACTGCAAGACTTCTCAGATTCATCAATCAACTAATGAGTCTTGTAGTCGTACAACCATGCTTTCAAGATCCAGTGTTTACACATCTTGTTCTATTTCAGTGTCTCAGCATCTGAGATACCATAACAAAATTAACTTTAGGAAAGGCTAAGCTTAATGAACTTTACAAGATTACTAAAACAATTAGGTGAAATAATTCATGAAAGCACTTATCTTTTTGATTGATATCTAATAAGTGAACAATAAATGTCTTCATTATCAGAATCTTAGATAATATCAAGAAAAGCAGTTAGAAAGATTTAATAACCAAGCCCAGTGGTACTGGCTTGTAGTCTTAGCACTCCAAGAAATTGAGGCAGGAGGATCAGAGGTTTGAGCCTAGCCTAGGCAATTTAGTGACACAGAGAGATCTTGTCTCAAAAATCAAAAATTAAAACTTGGACTCGGGGTGTAGGACAGTATATACCAAACCAAACAAAATGAAACAAAAAATATTGAACAAGGTGGTTGACACATCTTAAAGAAGTTGAAACTACTTGAAGTCTGTTGGTCAGGCCAACCTTCCCATGAACAATGCCATATACACAAGGACAATTTTAGCTTAGGACCCCTTACTTTTCTATTTAATGGTATATATTAGCTTTCCTCTTTGTGGCTACAATAATTATGTTTATTGTTTCTTCTTATAAAATTGAAAAATACAAAGTGAAAATGAAAATCTTATGTACTAAACTCTTGCCTCTCCCAACTTCCACTTGATAAATGTTCAAACAACTAGCTTCTTTTCCTGTGGCCCTCTTTCAGATGCTCTAATAATATGCATAATTCAGATGAATATATGTATATATTTCTATGCATACAAGATATATTTTAATTTAAATATAATAGAATATAAATTTCCTTTTGCATCTGGCTTTTATTACCTTATCACTTATGGAGTGGACATATAGCTCTACCTTAGTATCCTCAGTTGCATACTAACCCATTGTATGATTGTGGCATGACATATTTTTTCAGTCTTCTTTGGATGAATTATGCAAATCACATGAATGCCTAAAGAAGCCTCAGCATGCACATTTATTGGAGGTATCTATATGAAAAAAACAGAAAGAATAGGCTTAGCCTAAAGGCACTTAACTCCAACCTAAAACCAAGAAAAAAAGAAAGAAAACTTGTTCAGAACAAATAAAAACATTCTGATAATTATGTTTGGAAGAAAAAATTTCAACCCTCAAATTCCAGTTTTTCAACAAAGATTTGGTGGCACTGGATTAGCAGTAAAAAACAATACACTTTCAAAGACATTTCTTGCTCCATTGGGTGGCAGAGAGGCTCCGGAGCCTTTCTGTAAGTGATTTTAGCCAGGAGGAGCCTGAAACAGAAATACAAGGGATGAGAAGGTAAAGGGAGAGAGTGGGTCAGACTGATTTTCCTTTAAATTCCAGTCGATTATGCTGTACAATTTTTGTAATTTCACTGAACCTCAGGTTCTTCGTTGGTAAAATGAGAATTGTACTTACCTCCGGTGTTGCTGAGAGGTCAGCAACTAAAATATATTAAAGACTTGCTGTGAATCAAGACGTTTCTGAGGCATATTGCCATAGTCTTTAACTGAATCCTCAAAATGAATCGCTCATCTTACAGAAAAATTAAACTGAGACTTACTTGGGGCAAGTAACTTCCCTGGGTCACATAGTAAGCAAGATACCAAAAATAAAGCCTGAGTCATGTGTTTTTCAAAACTGAGAATGAGAGTGAGTGAGATGGAATTCATATGCTGTGAAATTCACCATTTAAAAATATGCAGTTTGGTAGGTTTTCGTGTTTTCAAAAGACCATGTAGTCATCGCTACTCTATGATTTCAGACATTTTCTTTGGCCCCAAAATACCAGTCCTAAATTGTTAATGGCCACACTCTGTTCATACCTCCCTCCAGCCTCTCACAACCACCAGTCTAACTGGCCTGAGGCACAGGCCTGTAATTCCACCACTCTCAGAGGCTGAGGCAGGAAGATTGCAAGTTCAAGTCCAGTATGGACAATTTAATGGCTCAGTAAGATCCTGTCTCAAAATCAAAAATTTAAAAGTGGGCTGGGGTTGTGACTCAATGAGAAGACCCCAGACTTAATTCCTAGTACAAACACACAGACACACATACACACACAGACACACACGCATTCCGCACATCTACATTCTGTCTGTATAAATTTCCATATTCTGAAATAATAGATTCAGACAATAACATGATATTTTATATCTAGCTTATAAATCTAGGATGTTGTGCCACTTTCTCCAAGTTGTGACATTTACCAGTAATTTATTTCTTACCGCAGAAAAAAATTATACTCTATTCCATATACCAAGTCTTAATTATCCATTCACCTGCTGAACTTATTGACAGCTGAATTAGTTTTACCTTTTGGCTATTATAGACAATGCAACTATGAACACATGCGTACAAGCTTTATATGAACACACGTTTCCAATTCTCTTGGGTACATACCTTGGAGTGAGGTTGCTGGTCACGTGATGCTATCATTCGGATCTGGAATGTTCCTCAAAGTCCGTATGTCGAGTCTTTGTTCCCAACCTCCTCCACTGACGGAAGGTTGTGGGAACTTTGGGGTGGGGTTTAGATAGAAGTAGTGGGACCCTACTGGTGTGCCCTTCAAAGGGATTGTGGGGTCTGGGGTCTGTTCCTTTCCCTCTTTTCTCTCCTCAGCTGCCGTGACATGAGCTCCACCACAGCCGCCCTGCCAATACACTGCCTTGTTGCAGGCTTAAACAAAACAGGCCAAACTTGACTGGACTGAAATCTTCGAATTTACAAGCCAAAACAAACATTTCCTCTTTTTAAGTTGATTACGGCAGGTATTTTATTGCAAATAGCAGAACACTGACCAGCATATTATAACAATTCAGTGTTGAATTTTTTTTTAAAGAAACTGAAAACCTGTTTTCAGTAATCTCAGTATTTCACATTTGTAACAGCAAGGTCTGAGCATTCCAACAACTCCACGTGCTCACCAATGCTCTCAATTGTCTGTTGTTTTTAAAAAGAAAAAGGAAATGTTATCACAGGAAATCCAGGTAGATGTGAAGAGGTATTTCATTGTAGTCTCATAAAAACTAATGATGTGCTTATTGGCCATTTGCATAACTTTTTAAAAGAAATATCTGTTCAGACTCTTTGCCCATTTTGTAACTGGGTTTCGTCTTTTTCTTTTTAAGTTGTAAGCATTCTGGAGCTGTTCTCACTATTACCCCTCATCAGCTGCATGATCTGCGAATTTCTTTTCCCCTTATCCGGATTCTCTTTTTTTACCTTCTTGGTGGTATCCTTGAAGGCACAAAAGCCTTTAATTTTTCGAAAACCAATTGATCTATTTTTGCTGGTTTCTTATAGACAGAGTCATCTAATTTTGTAGTCCTTCCTTTCACACTACCCAGTTGCTTCTAAACGAGATTAGTTATGCAAAGTCCCTGCCACGGCATCTGACACATAGAATTTCAATGAATTTTAGTTCCTTCTTCCTATACTCAGGAAGCCAGGGAGAGAAGCTTGGGTGAGACAAATGGCTGGACTCAAATAAGTTCAGAGAAGCGTCTAAAAGCCAAGGGAAGTGGGAAAGGAGGGAATAAGATTGTAGAATCAAATAAATGTGGCAGATAATTAGACACAGGGTAAAAGGACATTCATAATTGTCATTGTGAGTTGTTTTGAGGAACGCACACCTAGCAGAATGGAGTTAAAAGCAAGACAAGCCAACTTGTGAGACAAGTGGGATGGACATTCCGAAGACGATATGTTGAGGTCCATTAGATATAGAAGCCTCTTGTGAACAGAATAAATAAAATATATAGATTTCAGAGGGTATAGACTGGAAAACGGTGTGATATCTTAAAACCACAAATAAAGTTGCAGTGTTCACTGTCTTCAAAACCATCTCTCTTTTCTCACTGCATGTAAAGCAACGCTACACATGTAACATGATTTCTCCCTGTCAGAAGTAGCCATGGAAAATTTGAAAGTGAGCAGATGTCAAGTGGGAAGATCACTTGGGGCAGACAGTGGGTGTGTGGCAGGATTTCCTCGGTGGCTGTGGTTTCCTCTGGCCTCCAGGCTCCTGCCCATTTGGTGTTAAGGACAGACAGGAATGACCTCTGTTTCCCCAGAGGTTTGCAGAGGTGTACTTGGGAGTTTTGGGGGGATGCAGTGCTCCTGTCTGTGCTGTTCCTGGTGTTCTTCCTTGGAAGAGATAAACTACCTAAGACCCCTTTTCTAGGAATATTTGTTAGTCTTTTCTGCTCAAAATAGCAAGAGTGGATCTGACATTTGCAAGTAGCTATATTCACTTATATTTATCATTTTAGGTACAGTGATGTAATTTTTTATGTATCTGTTTCTGCCATTAGTTTTGAAAACAGTGGTTCTCAAATGAAAATGGTTCTGCCAGTCCCTGAGGATATAGCAGTGTCTGCAGACATTCTGGGGCTGCTATAACCAGGAGGAAAGTGCCCCCAACATCTTCTGGAATGGATCAAAGTGCTACTAGAGGTCCTAGAACAGACAAGACAGCCCTCCACAGCTAGGGACTCTTACCTAAAATCTTGTTAGTGCTGAGAATAAGAATAGGGAATAGGAATCCCATTTCCTCCTTCTTCACTCACCCGTGTTCCTCATTGTATATGCAGAATCATGTCTAGTACAAGAGGGAATCTGATAAATCACGAAAGAACAGAGAAACACGAAAGACAGTAATTCCTCTTGTGAACATTATCATTTAGGGATTTATGGGAACGAGCATATACTTTTTCTACATCTGATTTTAAGTCATTTACAGTATGGTCCTATCCTGGCTCAGTAAACATTAGTGACCCCCAAGATTCTCTCTTTGGCAATTGTCCTTTCTTTTTCTCTTCTTCCTTCTTTTTGTGTTTTCTTTGCAGTCTTCTCATGCTCACAAATTTTCTAAGTAATCTCTATTGCATTACTTGCCACTAAAAGAACATATTAATAGATCTTAAAGTTTTATTTTTGGCTCAGATCTCTCTCCCAGGTTTCAGCAATGCCTCTCCGTACATGGACTTTTAATGACTCCTTTGCATTCAGAACTTAGGGCACACACTTCCCATGTCAAGCACTGGTGCACGCATCAGATCTTAATTTGCCATCTCAGCAAATGAACCATCGAAGACTTTGTTGCCCAGACTAGATGCTCCTGACTCCTCCCTGCCTCTCCATTTGATTTTCCATCCCTACCATGTGGTGTAAATTCTACTTCTTAAATTGCCCAACAACACGGTGCATTTATATTTCCTCTCCAAAAGGCATTTTGTACCTGGATCCTTTCTGGCCTTCTAGCCAGCCTTCCTGGCGCCAGTGATGCCCCTTCCGGTCACTTCAAACTCACCTCCTTGACCTTTCTCCAAAATTCATCTGTTCAGAGCCCTCTCGTCCTTTAAACCCCAAGACTGCTCTATTTGGCTAAAATACAAACTTTTTACCTTTAAATGCAAAAGAACTTAAGCTTTTTGCCTCAGACTGCCTTCCCACTCATCCTTATAACCTTTTCCCTCTTATTGTGAGTTTCTTTCTATTTCTCTTTGCATCTGCTACTCCTGCTGGCTGAAACACCTTTCCTCACATTCTCCTCACTGGTGGCAAAAGGTCAGTGCTCTTCCTCACTGGTTCTGGTGGCCAATTTTATGAGTCACCTTGGTTAAACCACAATAATTAGTTATTCAATTATTAATCTTTACTCATTGCTTGCAGGTGTTCTGTGGAGGTATTTTTGTAGACACAATCCACATTTACAGTCTATTGATTTTAAGTGAAAGAAATCAGACCAGAATATCTAGGTAGGCCTCCATCAAGTACTTGAAGGGGTTAAGAGCCAAAGTAGGGCTTTTCTGAGGTAGAAAAAGTTTCTTGCATGTACCTCAATATTAATGTCTGGTAGACAGCTTCCAGCTTAGCCTACCTGATGGTCCACTCTCCAGGTTTCAGATCTATGTAGGTAGTCTCCAAAATCACACAAATCTCATCTTGCACACACAACAAACACATACAACACAACAAATAGCCAGTTCTATTTCTTTGTTGCTAGCTTGACACCAACTCTCTGCTTTGACCCATCGCCAGATGAAGTTTGAAGGGAACCGTGCTTAACGGAAACACGTTCCATGTCTCTTAACCTGGCATTCTGCAAAAAGGAGAAACAATTAGAATACACATATGTGTTTCTTCTTCCCTAGTAATTTTGTTTTCCCAAAACAGGAGTGGCCAAACCTAGTAGAGCCTGACATTCAATGGCTCATGTCTTACTAAGGAATGAAGCTACCGTGACTTGTAATATCATTTGAATCGGCACCAGCATCCTCTTTTAAATCCCTACTAAGCTCATACTTCAGGTGACTTGATCACTGCCTTTGATTTGCAAGTGGCTAGTCCACATGTACGCAGCTGTTTGAACCAGAGGATGAGCATTCGCTGACCATGAGTGCAATGAGATCTCTGCTTCTTTTTTTTTTTTTTTTTCTCACATGCACGCCTTTCTAGTTCTTCAAGTTATGGTGAGTGGTATGCAGGCCACAATCCTGTGTTCCAGTGACTCTGTCTCTTACTGGGAGTAACGTGGTTAAAACTGGTGTGGGAAGGTAAGATCCAAACACCTGAACTTAGGAGTCAGAGGCCCTGGCATTAGACAATCTTTTGCATGTGTGCCAAGGATCCTGAGGTAGGTGGCCATCAGTTAAATTATCACTTTAAAAGACTCATTGCTTATTGGGAATTTCAGAATGAACCAGCAGGGACAGGTCTGGAGGAGAGACAAAGAGCCCTCAATGGGGATCAGAGGGCTCTTGGGCTGCCTCCTTTCTCTAGAAGTTCTGGATTTTACAATGCCTTCTCCAGATTGAATACCACAGAAGAAGTGGGGTCCTTAGTAGAGCTAAGAAAAATTTGCTGTAAAAGAACCTAGAAACATATGTGGAATATTCAAATGAATGAGATTTTTGGAAAGCTAGTCATGTAAGACATAAATATTACTTGGGTTTTCCACTCTGCCCACTGCTGTGGTCTTGATGTACCAGGAAGTGGGTAGGTAACAAGGAATTTGTGCTGTCTCTTGGGCAGTTAATTTTATTTAAAGCTAAAGGAAATAAGAAAAAAAATGAAATAAAGAGAAGCTTTAAGAATCACTATTTCTCAGGTATCATTGAGGCACAGATTTGAAAGGTTTCATCAGCCAACAGCTAAAAAAAAAAAAAAAAATACTACTACTGAACGTACCGGGGAGAGGCGTGGGGCAAGCAGAGGTGTGCGTTTCTGCCGAAGATTCTGAGCAGAAAGTTTCAGCAGCAGCTCAGATGAGGAAGCTTCGGCCTTATGTAAGGCTTGGGGAGGAGCATATGGCAGTGCACTGAACCGCCTGATGGAAACATTTCCCAACTGAGTTTAAGTGAACATGTTGTATACTCCAGACAGCTGGCACAGAGTAACTGGCATGCAGGCAGATCGAAAGACAAGATAATTTTTCCTTTTATACTTTTTTTTCCTCTTTGCTACTTCCCCCACATAATAACACCAACTCTCTGCTTTGATCCATTGCTAAAGTTTGAAGGGAACCTTGCTTCTATTTATGACCTTCTTTTTTGCTATGGGAATCGCACATGTATGTTGTTTGTAAGGGTCTTATGCTCCAATCCATCGTTGTAAGGGCCGGGTGCCTTTCTTGGCTCTTTAGGAGCTTGAGGCACATCAGCGCTCTGGGGCTGGAAGAACCTACCCTGGGTGGACGTAGCAGCTACTGTCACCTGACAAGATGGTGCAGCTTGAAGCAGCCCAGGGAGGTGGGGTGGTGGAGCCGAGTGGCAGGCAGAATCGGAAGGTATTTTAGAATTAAGTTTCTTCTGAACACCAGGAATGGGGACTTCCATTTTGATTTCATTTGTAAGCTCTGATTTCTTCAAGGAATTCAATAGTGGGAGATGTAATCCATTGCTCATATTTGAAGAACCAATAGTAGATTATTTAGATCTATTCCAGAATCTCAGGGGAGATATTTGGCTAAAATTTTTGGATACAGTTTGAGTAAGTATTCAGCCAATAATTCGACTTGAAACAACTTAAGGTCCCTTGTGATCTATGTACTGCTGAGGTAGAAGCTGAACTCACATCACACTCGTGCCAGGAAATGATCCTTTGAGTCATTTGGGAGTTAGACTGTGGCCTAGGAGGAGAAGCCAGATACTCAGATGTGCTATTGGCCACTTCTCCCCTGGGATAGCTTGTTCTTCCTCCTTGCTGGCTTCATCCTTGATGTCCTTGGCTTGAATATTAGTACAAAGGCTTGAGAGTGAAGAGAAAGCTGGGGAGAATTTGAGAGCACCTGGATACTTCTCCCCTGTACTTCTTGGGCTGTCTCACTGTGTGATAAAGAGAGAGTATATTTGTCTCTGTACACACCGTTATCCACTCTCCCTTCAGAGATGATAAAATAAGCTAGAAGCACAACTCTGTGGTTAGAATGCTTATCTACCATGTTTAAGGTCCTGGGTTTGAATCCCCAGCACCACATAAAAATTAGCAGGGCATGATGGTGCATGCCTATAATCCCAGAACTCCAGAGGCTAAGACAGGTGTATTACTGTGAGTTCCAGGCCAGCCTGGGTTGCATAGTGAATTCAAGACCAACTTAGACTAAAGTGTGACAATCCTCAAAGAAAACAAAACAAGAAAAGAGGTGAAGTTGCTGGCCTAGTAGGAAAGGATTGGATATTCATCTAGCTCACTGCAGTCACGGCTATAGTTCCAGGGCTCATCCTCCCCCTGCCAGATCCACACACAGGAAGTGGGTTACCAAGTTGGGTAATGGAGATGTCAGGAGACTTCCCTGTCGCTCCCCATGGGGAATGTTCTATCACTGGCATGAATCACTTGTACATGATAATAACAAGCATAGAAATTTGGTTCTGTAGGACAATTGTCTTTAAATGTCTACAGTAGATCTGCCTCCATTATGTGCACCTGGAAGAGCACTGAAATTGCCCCTTTCTGGGTATACACCGTTGGGGAATTTCCCTTCAGCTCTCCTCTCTCATACCAGACCATCCCAAATCTGTCACTGTCTTTACACTCTGCCACATTATCTTTCCCGTCTTTCGGATTTCTAGGAAGACCTTCTCACCATTATTTCTCCTTCCTGTTTGTTATTCCACTCTGTATTTCTCAAATCAAGTGGAGTGAGATGCAGCTTAGTCCCCCACTCCCAGCATACCCTTTCTTCATACCTAAGTTCAAATCAGCTTTACCGGTTTATCAGGAAATCAGGTTCACAGGCTTAGACCCTGCTACTTTTCTCTAGCCCTCCAAACCCTAATCATCCCGGTTCTGGCCTACATCTCACACTCTGTCCTCCATGACACCATCTGGTCCCTAGGCTCTAGCCAAACTGGTTGTCTTTGTTATCTCAAGCTTCTATAACAAATACCAAGGACTAGGTGATTTAAATAAGAGAAGCTTATTTCTCACTATTCTGTAGTCTGGAAGTGCAAGATCCAAGAGTCAGCAGGACTGGTTTCCCCTGAGGCCTCTCTCCTTGGCCTGCAGATGACTAGTTTGGTATCATGTCCCCACCTGACCTTCTGTCTGTGCTCACACTTCTCCAACATCTCATCTTATAAGGATACCAGTTATTTTGGATTAGAGCCTGCTGTAGTTTGGATAAGGTCTCATGTGTTTCTCCACTGCTTTATGTGTTGAAATTTGTTCCCTCTTGTGAGGTTTTATGAGGAAAAAAATCTTCATCTTACACTGGTGTTTTAAAGTGTGGCCCTTAGGAAGTGATTAGGGTTAGATATAGTCATCGGGGTGAGACTACCATGATTGAACCTTGGTGACTTCACAAGAAAAAAAAAAAGGTGGCCAGAAGAGTCACACTTAAACACAAATAAACACACATATGCCAACTGTTTTTCATCAGATGACAGCTCATGCCACCTTAGGACTTTGCCAGCAGAAAGGTCATCATCAGAGGCCATGTCTGTGGGTGGCCCAATCATAGGCTTTAAAACTCCAGAACCATGAGCCAAAATAATCCTCATTGTCTGAAAATTCACCCAGTGTGTGGTAGTGTGTTCTTAGCAACAGAAAATGTACTAATACAAAGCTTCACCCTTATGGCTAAGGCAACATCAATTACCTCTTTGTAGACATCTATCTCTAAGTACAATCACATTGAACATTAGGACTTAAGCATGAACTTGAGGTTCGGGGTGTGGGAACACAATGCAGTCTAAAACGCTGGTCTTCCTGCCCAGGAACCTTGTGTATCCTCTATGCCCGGAGGAGCTTTTCCAGTCCTTGGCATGACCAGCTTTCTCATCATTCAGCAATCAACTTAAAATCACATCTTTGGAGAGCCGCTCACCTAAAGAGCTTCAATTTATTTGCCATCACTTAATCCGCAAATTATTCAGCAGGTCCATTTACCTTCCGGGAGGAAGCGTGCAGTCAGGGGGCCAGGTGGAGCTCTCAGTGGCGGCATCCATGCCTGTGCCTGGCTGTGCAGTCATGCTGTCCTTATCCCCAGGTGCAGCTTCAGGTCAGTGCACTCCAACATGTGAGGCACAACCTCTAGCTCGTGGTGCACACCCTCTGGCTTGTGACACATGTGCTCTGGCTTGGCTCAATGTAAGTGCCCTGCAGCATGGGGTATGTTCCCTCAGGGCTGGGTAGGAATGCAAAACCCGGGGGTACTTGGGGGCATTAAGGTCACAGAATGACACAAGAACAAGGATGAAGACAGCATGGAGAGTGAGCAAGAAGAGTGGACTCAAGAGAAACGTGGGAACCACTCAAAGTAAAGTTCTAAGTTCTGAGAAGAAAGAGCTGAAGGTGAGTCTGGAGAAGCAGTCTGCCATCTCCCTGGGTCACTATCTGGGCTTGGCTGGGCCTTTCGGTGACATAAGTGCCTTTTGATATAAACGCCGTAGTCCTGTAAGTGATCCCTCACTGATAGTTCCATAAGTAGCCCTTCACCGACTCTGCTGTATGTAAACCCACTAAAATCACTGATTCACTCAAGTAGTCATTAGTATGACCATTACCTGGGCCTATCTGCTATACCCTATCTGGAGTGAACAGATATAAGTGTTCATGTCTCCCTAAAAAAAGTCTTCACAGGACACTCCACCATAACACTCGTCACCTGTTACTATAGGTCACATTTCTGTGGGTTTGTTCATTACCTGTCTTTCTCCATCAGCATAAAAATTCGGTGAGACCAGAAGCCCTGTCTGTCAGCCCCCTGCCAGTCACCTCTATGTACTCTACTGTGTTCCCAGAGGCACCTAGTAGATGCCTAATAAATATTTATTGAATGAATGAAAGAAAACTGCCTTCAGAGCTAAACTAGTAAAATACTTCATAATGAGGTAAGACAGATCTCCAATCTAAAAAAATGTTTAACTATAATTGGTGTCCAAAGAAGATCAGAGTGTAGCTTAAGGCCAAGTTCGAGGCATGCGAACGTTAAAACACTAGCAAAAATCCTCGCTGACATGCCGCCCAAAGCAAGGAAGGTGGCTTAGACTACCACCAAGAACGTCCGGCTATTCATGGTTATTCTCACCAATTCCATCTGCGACCAGACTCATAAATATTTATCAGTTTGACGAGTAAAATGGTATGTGGCTTTCATTTTTATTTTTAATGGTGAGTACAATTGTCTAACTTTTCAGTTGCTAATTAACAAATTGCATTTTTTTCTCACCCCTCATATTTTTTGTAGTTTCTTTTCACACAACTTACTTATTGATTCATGAAAACTCTTTGAACCCAAAATAAAATGCCTCATTTATCAAACTGAAAATATATGCATGTGCACTTTATAATCGAGGCGTTGCACTTTTAGGAACTTAGCCCACAGGTTAACTTACCTTGGTGCCAGAAGTGTATCTGTACATGGATATTTGCTGCAGTTTTGCCATAATATCCCCAAATGGAATTCAGCTAACTGTCCATCAACAGATATATGAATGATGTCATTAATCCTCCTGATACGTAGAATACAAAACATTTGGAGAAAAAAAAAGATTGCTGTAAATTCTCATGTCTGAAATATATTCAATTAAAAACTAAATAGCAGACTAGTACACGTCGTTTAACCTCATGATTTTTAAAAGGATATTTTTTGTGCATAGAAGGTATATGGGGAAAACATCAACAGTGGTTAATAGTAATAGAAGAGGAAGTGGGTAAGAAAAAGATTTTATATCCTGCTTGAAAACTTCAGCCTTCTAAATAGGTTCAAAGAACTTGTGGGTTTTCTAATGGTAATTTTTAGCACTTTTTTTAGAGAGATTTTAGAGTCACATAAAAACGAGAGGAAAATATACACATTTCCCTTGTACCCCACCCATGCACAGCATTCATCCTTGTCAATATCGCCCACCCTGGTGGTACCTTGGATGTGACAGGTGAATTTGCATTAACACATCACAATCATTCAAAGTTTAGGTTTGCAGTAGGGTTCACCGTGATGCTGTGCATTCTTTAAGTCTGGACAAGTGCATAATGACATATATCTACCATTATACTATTTTACTAAAAATACTTATTTATTATTTTATTATAAAATTATACTAAATATCCTCTGATCTTTTTACTGTCTCCAGAAAATCTTCTTCAGAATGTAATATAGTTGGAATCAAACATTATTGCTGTGTTTCTTAATACAGGCTTGAGTGAAGCAAGTCTCTCTCATCCCTCCACTTCTCTGCACACACTCAAAGATGCCAGCAGCTTCCCAGTTTCTTCCATGATCCATTTCCCTGAAAATACCCAATTCTCCTTTTAAACTTTCTAGAATTAATCTTCACTCATCAAAAGGTATTACAAAGGCTTGCGTACAATATTATGCCACTAAAGTCACATTAGAAAAGATCCACATGCACTCAAGCATTTCCACACAAAGCAATGGCTCACAGCATGAAAGCTGAGCGTGCACAGCCTGGAGTCCTTGGAATTCTTGCCAGAATTGAAGAGGTTTCCATTGGTGTCAACTGTTTTGAAAGTATTTGGCATGGAAGATAACTGCTTTATCGGTGGCTTCCGTCTCTGTATTCCAGGTGTGTATCCCCAGAAAAGTATGCCCTATTGCATCCTGGGCACACTCCTTCTATGTGGGGTCTGTGCTCAAACCACTAAACCATGCTGGTTTCTAAGAGCATCTCTGAAAACCAAGAGGTTTCCATTGGTGTCAACTGTTTTGAAAGTATTTGGCATGGAAGATAACTGCTTTATCGGTGGCTTCCCTCTCTGTATTCCAGGTGTGTATCCCCAGAAAAGTATGCCCTATTGCATCCTGGGCACACTCCTCCTATGTGGGGGTCTGTGCTCAAACCACTAAACCATGCTGGTTTCTAAGAGCATCTCTGAAAACCAGATGCCTTCTCAGGTGGAGCATGCCAGGAGGTTGAGTGGGCACCCACATGGAATGAAGTGGTCTCCTCTGCTAAAAAACATTATAGCAATCAATGCACTTGAGGTGTGATCACTGGATTTCACATCAACAAAAAGATAAATGGACACAGATTCAGCCGTGTTTTGATACGTCAACACTTCCAACATCCAAATTAAAAGATTGGACTTTGAGCTGAGCACAGTGGTACATGCGGATACTCCTCCAGCACCCTAGAGAGTTGAGGCAACAGGGTGGTGATTTTAATTCTAGCCTGGGCAATTCAGCAATTTAGCAAGAGACTGTTTAAAAAAATAAAGTAAAACTTTTATTATCACTTTATTGACTTTTGAACATTGGAATTAGGTTAGTTTAGCCTGGATCTATTTACTCTTCAACTCATTTTACCACCACTTTCCCATGGACACACCCATATCTATTAATACTCTGGTGGGAGAGTCATGAAAATCTCCAACTTTCCTGGCTGGCACACTGCCCCCAGATTTCCAGATATCCAGGAAGAGATGTCTGTCACTGGCCTCACGACCCCTTTATTAGGAGTAACGAGAAGTCTAGAATGCTATGGCAAAATAACCACAGCTCCCTGCCTCCCAGCACTCCCAGGCTTCTCGTCATATTCACGTGGAGTATAACTAGGCCTAATTCCTTTAGCTCTGATCTCCAATGAGGGCCATTCTGCACCGGAAGCCAGGGAATCCAAGTCAATTGTCATCTTCACGGACCTTTGTAATTAACTCTGTTGTCTGTTCCCCTCTACTTCAGCACTGCTCTAGCTCAGCCCAGCACTGACACCTTCCACACTGCCTCCTGGAATTTGTGCCCTGCCATTAGCTTCTCCTCGCTTCTCAGAGACTACCTTTCCGTTCTTGCTGCAGATGTCAGACTCCTCACGGGCAATCATTTACTTCCCATCTCACAGTCCAAAGTGGTGGCTGTAGGATCTTGCAAGTTTCTTGAAGTGCCAGTATTGCCAGGCCTGGAGGAAGGGGCCAGTGACCTTGTTTTATAATAATGCTACTTAACTCTTCTCCCTTCCACCGTAAGAACTTAAGCATAAAAGCCCTCATCTTCGAGTATCATGTTATGCATCTGTGTCAATGACTGTTCTAACTTGTTGCTGTCCTCTGTTCGACCATAGAGCACGCTCATAATTCCTTGAAGATTTTCTGTTCTGAATCATTGCCACTGTCCAACATATTTGGTGACTTTGTTATCCATAAATACAATTTCTCTAATGTCCTACATTCTCAGTACTTTGATGCCTTCTCCTTCAGCTTTGATATCCCCTGCTCTGCTCAGCCACATGCCCCAAGGTTTACACTCTAGATTTGCAAATACAGGCCAGGCTTGATCACAGTTTCAAGCATTCTGTCTTTCCAGCTCACTCACACCAATGACCAGCTCTTAAGCTGAGGTCCTACTAGGAGTTCTTGGCATTGATTCCATAATCTTTCCAGGACCCCTCAGTTCCTTTCCTGATCAGCTCAGAGCCAGGGCTTCATCACATTATGCCCTGACACATATTCCTAAAAATCTTGCTTCTTTCTTCTCACCTGTAAAAACCCAGGTCAGGCTAAATCAAGCTGGCTTTGTCTGCACACCTCCGGAGATGGCCGTGGCTGAAGAAAGCCACCCAAGCTTGCTGACTGATCTCACTGCCAGTGTGTGCCCACTATCCCATAAGCTCTATCCTCAGTTCTGTCTTGCACTCCCACTCCATTTTCATGATGCCATGGTGCTCCTCTTCCCCTAAAATGGTGACTTTCAAACTTTAAACTAACACAGAATCATCTGGAGGACATAGGAAAAGTCAGATTACTGGGCCCCAATCTTAAAGTTTCTGAGTTAGTCATTTTGGGTGGACGCTAAGAAATTGCACTTTCAGCAAATCTCCAGGAGATGTCGCTGGCTGGGACCGCACTTTGCGAAACTATTGCTTCTTCTTACTGTCTCCTGACTTTCTCCTCAAGCCTCTAACTCACAACGCCCAGCCTTCTCCTCAGCTGATGACACATACAATGAAAAGCAAGCACCCAAAGCTTCTGAGACCAAACCTCCGCTCTTTGCTGGAGCAATACCTGGGAGCTCTTCCTTCCCTCCTGCTACTGTGAACGACCTGGTCCAGCTGCTTTCCAAAGCCAAACCTCCACCTAGAAGCTGCACTCCTCCTTTTTTTTCTCTTGGACCTGACTCCTGAAATTGTTCTCTCCTGGCCATGTAGTTATATCACAAATCGCTCCCTCTCTGTGTTATGCTCAGAAGTGTCGAGCACCTTAAAGAGAATTTCTCATTACTGCCACATTTGTCCCCGTTTTAATAGCAATATTTCTTGAAATTTGGTCTCCTCAGTTTTCTTCACATTCACCAGGCACATTCTTACTAGGTAGCCTTTAGCATGATGCTGTCTTTAACCGGAAGATTCTATAAAGGTGACATGATCATTTCCTTCAAGACCTTAATCAAATGTCATTTTCTCAATGACACTTTTCCTTGAGGAACTCATCAAAAAATATAATACCTGTTCCCACTGGCCACAGACCTCCTCTACTCTCCATTTCTCAGGCCCTGAAATCCAATTTCAGTTGAATTCAGATAATAGTGGACATTTGACCAAACTAATCTCTTTTAGGTAAGAACATTGGGAATTCTCTTTGGTGGCATCTAATTCATGTAGGATCTTCCTAAACAAAATACATTTTGGATATTCATTTACCTTCTTGGTTCTAAGACTACCTGGATAGTTTACATTTTTGTCCTAAGTGAGAGGTAAATGTTATTGGATCTTAAGATCTGGCAGATTTTCCCTGAGGTCACATAAAATGTTGCTTTTCTTGTCTGAGGCTGTACCACCCTTAATGTATCTGATCTCATCAAGTGTGACTTTTATTCAGTGTTACACATTGAACCCAGTACCATACACATGTTAGTCAAGAGATATTTCACTGCCTTAGTTGTTTTTCAGCGCTGTGGCTAAACAACTGACATCCATAACTTAAGGAAGGAAAGATATATTTTACCTCATAGGTTTAGAAGGTCTCACACAGTCCATTCATGGGAGCTGGCAATGGTAAAGGCATGCGGCAGACGCTGGAGCACTGCTCAAATCATTGCAGATAGAAAGCCAAGAGAAAAGGGAGCAATTCTTTGCTTGGGGACTTAGGCAACACCACAGCCTTCCCAGGGAGAAGTTGTAACAATGTTTTCCTTCCTTTGCTCAATTCAAGCTGCTAATTCCGACCCCCGACTCAGGGTTGATGACCTTCCCTTCCTGGCTCACAAGTCAACAACCCACACCTGCTCTGGGCACCCCCAATCTTACCTAGTTGACACAATCCCTCCAGGTCAAACCCCAAATATATGCCCCTTCCAGAAAGGCTCTACTTCCCAATAACACATGGTTCCACAGTTATTCTACTACAACCAAATACATGAGATTTTTGGAAGACACTCCAGATTCAAACCATAGCAACCACTAAACTCCATCCCAATACTTACAGTCTAATTTTTAATATTCCATATAGCTATAGTTAACTTAAAACATGGATCCATGAGACCTGCTTTGTTTTCCTTACTGCCTACATGTCTATTTCTGATTTAAATCCTACTAGCTAAGCCATACAGGAAGGAGGGGCGAAAAAAGACTATAACATGTTCCTGTCCTTAAGAAATCATCCTGTCCATGGTGTTCGAGGAATCCCCTTGTCATTCAAGAGGTGTTCAAGTGCTCTCGGAGGCCAGCACTGGCTACGCGCAAGCTCCCTGGTTCACCACATCTCCTGTGACACTGTGAACCAGGAGAATGAATTTAGCTGAATCGAGCAGAAAACAAATGCTGTGTAGTGCCCAGGGAAGAAAAAAAACAGTTAAAGTGACAAAATTGTTGGTCAACCATAAGATTGAAGGGCGTGCAATTTCTCCTCTGCCCAGTGCCAGGGAAAAGAGAGCTCAAACCAAACCCTGGTGATTAAAGAATGAAAGAATGACCACTGAAACATTTGTGGGATTTTCTTATAGCTGAACCTTGTCGCTTTGTCCAGGAGATAGTAGATTAGTGAATAAAATTAAAGATGAAGTCCCTGTTTAAAGGGTTTAAAAGTAGTTGCATTTTAAATATGCTGGTTTCTACTTGAGTGATCAAAATGGTGGGGCGGGGGGGCAAATGTTTTGTCCCCCCCCCCCCATTTCGTTGATATGTAGAAGAGCAATACATAAAATTTACATTAGAGTATTTTGTGCATATACGTACTGCGGCAAAATCACAAATTCTACCCCTCTCCCTTTTCTACCTTCTCATTCCCTCCCTCTCCTTCCAGTTCCCATTATTCCTCACAATAAGTTCTATGATATAGTTGTGATCTGGGTTCAGAGATACATGTATGCACATGTTCATAGTCGCATGACTAACAATAGCTAAAATGGGAGAATGTTTTTCAGTACCTTCTGAGGATTTAAGCGCATCTGGCTAAAAGAAGAAGCCTAGTTACGTCATTATATAGTCCCTCGTTGATGTGTCATATCATTGACGGTGTCAGGGAAAGAAAAACACGTGCTTCTCCCCTCGTGCTGATAGAAGTGACATAATGTTGTGCTCAAAATTGAACCAATGAACCTTTCCAATTAGAAGGCACATCAGAACATGTGGCCCTTCTAATTCTCTTATGCTAAAGAAAAAGCAAAATTAAGGAGGAGAATACGCTAAGGCAATTGGTCAGGAACACAAGAATCTCCCCTGGCCAGGTACGGAAACGTTCTGCAGTAGAAGTTTCCCACTTGTCAGGGGAGTTGCTTTTTCTAATCCTTTTTGTCAAGGAACATGCATTTCCTCAGCAGAGAGGAGAACGACCTGATTTTTCCCCAGGTAGCAAATTTTCAACTGAGGTTCTGTTGCTGTCACTTGTGGGAAATTTTCTGTTCCATTATGGCATCAAATTAGCTTGGGCTAATCAAAGCCTCCTGGGACAGGCTAAAAAAAGAAACAGCGCCCATCCCCTAGAGTGCATCTCTGAGCCGCTTTGAACTGCATTTATAGCCTTAACACAACCCATGAGATTTCACAAACCACGCGAGAAACCAAACCTTCGTGGGAGTTACTGGTTTTATTTTCAGAAGGAGAAAAATATTTGACACACATATCTTTCATTTATTGTGTTCATTAGATGCACCAAAAAGAAGTTCTAAAATAAAATTTTTGTTGTTGCTTGACATAAAACATATCATTTTCATTGTAAGAAAGATGACCACAGTTGGTTATAATTTTAGCCTGGTTCTGTCCAGATATTTGCTGGAAAAGAGGAAAGAGCACAATAAATGTCAGCTCCCGCACCTTCAAACATGAGTGTACCCCGTCTCGGCCACCAGCACTCAGTAGGCACATGCTCCACTCAGCAGCTCGGTCAGGGGTTGTGTCACGCCCAAAATCAAATGATGTTAGCAAAAAAAATTGAGATCCCAATGCAAGTGACTAGTAAAAATGGCTCAGGAAGTGGTACCACTGGCCTTTGAGCCTTGATAGTACAGAGAACAGTGAAGGGGTACTCAGCCTCCAACAGACATGATCTAACTTCCCACAACCCGGGAAGGAAGGCCAAAAGCACACTTCGTGGGGTGTCTCTTATCTGTGACCTCTGTGTCCTTAGCCCATCCTTCCATTACAGGCAACTTTTCATCTAGTCTTTGGATGGCACGTGAGTGCGTGCACGCTGAGTATTCCTCAGACTCCAGCTACCGCTTCTCCCAAGAGGTAAGAAAGCTGTTATCACTTCCACGCTAATAATAGAAAACTTACCACAGCTGCTTTCTGATCTTTTGACTA